>JARYGA010051723.1:0-87641 GCA_030545235.1 Helianthus tuberosus | reverse complement strand
ATATATCAAGAAGTTATGTTTTGCAAAGTAATGCATGTTACATTGATACAAACATTTATGTGGTAAGTTAACGCATACATTCAAGCCTTGAGACAGTCGGATAACCCTTTTAGTCAAGGTTATCAAAAGAAATGTTTTCGGATTCAGTCATTCCTTACATCCAAACAAACCCGAGATGTCAGGAATGGGATTTGTCAAGTCCTATTGTACCAGTACTTACTACCGAGCGGCGTAGCTAATGGTAATGAACGTATAATAGTCTCGTTTGTGCAAACCAAATGTTATAGCAATTGTATACATGTCATATGAAAACAATGTACTAAGTATGCTAAGTTAACATACAAAGTAGAAAAGTCTTGTAAATCAATGTGCTAGCATGCTATCAGTTAACATACATAGCAGAAATGTAAAGTAAAACAATGTACTAAGTATGCACACAATGGGCATACATAGCATGAAATGTAATGAAATCATGTACTATAATGTACTAATGAACATAACAAGCATATGATATGAAAGCATGAAAGGCACGAAAGTAACAAGTAGGCACATGTGTTTCACCCCAAAACAGTTTGGAAAATAGTAAAAGAGGGGTCTATGTACTCACATAGACACCTTGAAAACATGTAAATTCTATGTACTCACTTGAGATTGCTCAGAAGTCCTAAGATAACCACCAAGCAATGCTAGAGATCTCGGAATCAAACGGCACCTAATATAGGTAACTATGTTAATAAACCGGACCTTTATCGGAGGATCGGATAGAACGAGGGCTCGTAAACCAAATGAGTATGGGAACTCAGGTAGTATGGTTTAACAAGGCCTACATACTAAATGAAACCTAGCCTAGGTGCTTATGACCCATTACGACCCGTTTAGGTACTTATGCTACTTTAACGCGTCGTTTGCGTAAAACGCGTTCGGAATGCCTAACTAGTCCTATGATAAGTAAAATATGCCTTAACATGTCTAATATTGTTACCAAATTAGTTTAGATACCAAAATTTATTTTACATATGCTTAAAATGAATTTTGGCGTCAAAAGGGCATTTTGGTAATTTACCTAAGGCATATAAACTACCTATCATACAACTACTTAAACGAAGCGACCATAAGGTATAACCTCGGAAGGTTATTCCCTATATACTAGGGTCACCTACTGTATTTGGTCGGATCCTAATGATCAACCAATGGGTCGGGTTCGAAAGTATAAGCGATTGTTTAGATCGCTTACCTTTACGACCCTATATAAGCACTAAACTAAAAGTGACGAGCTAAGCATGTTAAAACATGCTTAACTAAGTTTAGAAAACAGGTTTGGTATCAAAACAAACGCTTTTGATACCCAAGAGTAGTTTGGTTACAAAATACGCAAGAATACGTATTCTGGCCGAAACTACGGCTCGTCACTAAGCCTAGATAACGTGGTAATCAGTAGGTATAGTCACTAGGGACTATAACCATCGTGATTACGCTCACGTTATGAAGTTCAAACGAACTTCGCATCGACCATAAACTGGTCAATGCAGAAAGTCAAACATAGTTCGACTTTCGGACTAGAAAAGCGATAAAAGAACGAAGGAACACTTACAAAGTGTCCCCGCTAGTAAATCTTGATCGAATAGCTTAGGTATGAAGTGTTTGCTTCAACTTAGAGCACTTTTGATCAGATTTGTGAGGAATGAGTGAAGTTGAGGTGGGTATTTATAGTAAATGGACAACCGTTAGGATCGTTCCTCGAATAACGTGATCGAATCTCATCCGTACATGTGTTGGATTGTTGTGGTAGCTCATTTTACCCCCACCACAAGAGTTTGACATGTGGCATTGGCCCTTGGAGGGTTTAAGGGCTGTTAACAGCTGTTTAAAATGGCTTTTGCTGATCAGAAGGGGCCTCGCGTGACGCCTAGGGGGCTAGGTGTCACGCCTAGGTCCTTCTGATCAGAAACACTTTCCAAAGTTCCCCTTTCAGTCCCCGTTGTGTATTAAGGCCATTTCCGACATGTTTAAGGCTCGTTAAATCATTTTCAAGGCTACACAAGGATGCCTAAACATTGTGGACCGGAAACATGCTCAAAAATATCCCGGATGTTGGTTCGTTCGGTCGTACGATCGCGATGTTCGCTTAATTATGACGACAGGCGCATAAGCGCGAAAAACGATCTAAATTGCGTGACGAATGGGTTTTTCTTATGCCAAACACTAAAATAAATATTTTAGTGCTTACATAAATTTTGGATGTCCGGAGGTATTCAGAACGTAAGTTATGCGCGAAAATGCAAACTTGTGCACTTTTTGACGCTTTTAGTCCCTGAATGAGCCAAAAGTTTATTTTAGCACACCGAACCCCTCAAAGCCTATTTCTAAGCTATATAAAGGATATTTAAGGTGTGTTTAACTTATGGTCATGTTCCGGAATGTTTGTTACAGTTCAAATTGGCATACTTTCGCAGTTTGTCAAGTTTAGTCCCTGTAAGCGAATTAACTTGTGTTTGCCATACCAAAGCCTTCAAAACTTATTTCTAAGTTATGTAATGGTTATTTAAGGTATGTTAAGTATATGTTGATGTTCCGGAGTATTTTTCGCATTAAACTGATTACGTTTACGCACCAGTTTACGTATAACTCTCCAGAAAGCGATATGGAGTTTGAAATTGAATAAAAGTCAAAACATGAAAAATGTAAAACACAACCAAACAAACATTGGGATCAAATAGCTTTGTTTTATTGATAACCGAATTGTTTACAATGATTTCAGACACAGATGTTACAGTCTCCCCTACTTGTGGAAATTTCGTCCCGAAATTTATTTAGAGGAAACTCGTGGGAAAAGATGCGGATATTTCGCCTTCATTTGATCGTCGCGTTCCCAAGTAAACTCGGGTCCACGTTTAGATTCCCAGCGAACCTTGACCAAAGGAATGCGCTTGCGTTTGAGCCACTTGACTTCACGTTCCATGATTTCCACTGGCTTCTCATCAAATTTCAGTGTTTTGTCAACACGAATTTCGTCAAGCGGTATGTGGAGGTTTTCATCAGCTAAACACCTTTTGAGATTGGACACGTGAAAGGTTGGATGAACATTTCCAAGTTCAGGAGGTAACTCAAGTCTGTAGGCTACCTTACTGATTCTTTCGACGATCTTGAATGGTCCAACGTATCTAGGTGCAAGTTTTCCTTTCTTTCCAAATCTGATCACACCTTTCCAAGGTGAGACCTTAAGTAATACTCGATCGCCGACTTGAAATTCCAAGGGCTTGCGTTTTGGGTCCGCGTAACTCTTTTGACGGCTTCTAGCTGTCTGAAGGTTATCACGAACTTTCTTAATCTTGTCAGTCGTCTCTAAAATGAGAGCAGGTCCAGTAAGCTGAGCCTCGCCGATCTCATTCCAGCAGACTGGTGAACGACATTTTCGACCATAGAGAGCCTCGAAAGGAGCCATGTTGATGCTGGAGTGATAACTGTTGTTATAGGAGAATTCCATCAATGGAAGATGTGAATCCCAACTACCACCAAAATCGATCACACAAGCTCTAAGCATATCCTCCAGAGTCTGGATTGTTCTTTCAGATTGACCATCCGTTTGCGGATGACAAGCTGTGCTCAGATTAAGTTGGGTCCCCATAGCAGATTGCATGGTTCTCCAAAAATGAGAAGTGAAACGAGCGTCTCTATCAAAAATGATGTTCAAAGGAACACCACGTTGAGCTACAATTTCATCCACATAGATTTTAGCAAGTTTGTCAGCAGAAAAATCCTCACGGATTGGCAAGAAATGCGCTGACTTAGTAAGACGATCAACAACTACCCAGATGGCATCATGACCTTTCTTTGTGCGCGGGAGTTTAGTAATGAGATCCATAGTAATGTTTTCCCATTTCCAAACTGGGATCTTTGGTTGCACCAATTAACCGGAAGGACGCTGATGTTCAGCCTTAACCTTAAGGCAAGTAAGGCATTTTGATACATATAAGGCAATGTCTTTCTTCATACCATGCCACCAATACTGAATACGAAGATCCTTATACATCTTATCTGAGCCTGGATGAACAGAATAACGAGACTTATGGGCTTCATCCATAAGCAAGGTGCGAAGGTTATCTAGGCTTGGGACCCATAAACGGTCCATGAAGTAATACGATCCATTGTCCTTCAGTTCAAGATCAGGTGTTATGTGATAGGGAAATTCCTTATCCATTAAACCTTGTGAAACACAAGATTGTTGAGCCTGAGAAATACGGTCTTGGATATCGGATCGAGTTTGAATAACAGATTGGACACGAACACAATGAAGCTTAGTACGTTCCTTACGACTCAATGCATCGGCCACGACATTCGCCTTACTAGGATGGTAGCGAATTTCGCAGTCATAGTCGTTTAGAAGCTCCACCCAACGTCGTTGCCTCATGTTGAGTTCTTTCTGATTGAAGATATGCTGAAGACTTTTGTGGTTCGTGAAAACCACACATTTTGTACCGTACAAATAGTGTCTCCAGATCTTAAGAGCGAAGACAACTGCACCTATCTCAAGATCATGAGTGGTGTAGTTCTTCTCATGTATCTTCAACTGCCTCGATGCATATGCTATGACTTTGTTCCTTTGCATCAGAACACAGCCAAGACCCAATTTAGATGCATCGCAATAAACGACGAAATCATCATTGCACCTCACGTTATTATTATGTGTGCACCCATAATAATATGGCAATTTGCATGCTCATCTTAGTGCCTCTTAACTTGCGCTAAAAGTTTCCCCCACATTCAAATAGTAAAACGAAAGGCGTTACAGGATTAATAACCACAAGAGTCGAAGGGTACTGCCACACTATCTAGCTCCACTAAGACATGCAGCACAGGTAATCACATCAAGGTATCAAAATTGTTGTTTCATGCAAGTCGTGTGTGTGTAACTACTAAGCAAGTAATACATAAAGTAAACAGAAGACGAACCTTGCAATCTGGAGCTGAGTGTCATGGTCGATTTTCGAATTTGTTCGGTTATAGTCTGATTTTATAAAATGTTTTAAAACCCAGTTCACTATAATCAGTGGCTCTGATACTAAACTGTCACACCCCCAAAATACCACATGCGGAACCCTGCTAGGCGTGTGACGTACCCGGATCTAGCCACCAATCACATTGAACTAACCATAATATGTTTAGCAAAATTCCCTTCATTAAACAAAACATTCAAAGAATATAATCCAAGTTAAATAGTAACAGCGGAAGCAAATGATAATTCATTCTCTAATTGTTTCCAAAACCCAATGTATATGAATTCAGTAAACAAGACACGCATAGCCAAGCACTGTGACCCATGACCACTCCAGCCATCCAGATAGCAAGTTCCCATCCAAAGTACCTAACGACCTGGGAGCATGCAACAAGTGTATCAGACAACGCTGGTGAGTTCATAGTTTTACGAAAACGTTGGTTACCAAGTGTTTAGTTTAATCCATTGAATATAATGTTGATAATATCCCGAATACAAGATGGCTCCTGATTATTTTGCCCTTTCTCCAATGCTCCTATCAAAGCATTGGTCATGACTAGGTCATTAGTTCACACCCTTCCTCTCAGGTACGGGGTGAGGGTGCCAAACCTAAGTAGCGCTACCAACTAATACCCTGTTACCTCTCAGGTAACAAACAACAAGGAGGGACTTTAATGGTAATAGGATGAGTATATTATCCAACATTCCAGATTTTACCCACAAGACATATTCCTCTCAGGAATACCCATGATTTACCCAAAACCTATCCCTCTCAGGGATACCCACTGACTGTCCCAACCACCGGGATGCATGTTCAAGAGGAATGAACTCACCTTTGATTTGCTCTGTATGCTTAATTACCCGTCCAAGTTGGTCAACCCAAACCCTACCATGGTTACCAAACAACATTAGTTACATAATCAAATAGATCGCGTAATACACATAACAGACAGGTTTGCTATTCACACAATGATCATTGTTAACATGCAGCATATATCCCTTTTCTCACGTAAGTCCACATCTCATGTGATTGTCACCATCATCATCATCATCATCATCATCATCATCATCATAATAATAATAATAATAATAATAATAATAATAATAATAATAATAATAACAAGGGAGTGTTCTGTTTACACTCGTCTAAGTCCATCCTCAATTAATGTGGTCATCATATAACATTAGTATCCCAAATAAACAATCATACATTAACCACGTTCATTTCAGTATATCACTGTTATAGTTCAAGTGCACGACGGAAGACTCATTCGGCGAAAGACTACTAAGTTTCGTCAAGCTAAGGTGTGGCGTAACACATTGTGTTTCGTCGAGATGTAATGTGGCGAAACACATGATGTTTCGTCAAGATGTAATGTGGCGAAACACATGATGTTTTGTCACCCCTCATTAGTTGATGAAGCCATTACAGACTCACATGATTACATTTTCTCATTCTCCTAAAATCCTAATCATCAGCAATGGTCTCAACACAATCATCAACCAATTCTCAAGTCCCCAATTATCATTAACATGAAGTAAGACATTAACAGATCACATAATCATATCAGCATTACTATCATACAGTTAACATCATTTGAATCAATTCAACATAATAGTTTCATCAAACTTTAAAACATATTATACACTGATCATACATCATCCAATGTCAATCTATCATGCCATTAATTCATAGTACAGACTAGACGAATCATAACACAAGCATGAAAATATACCAATCATTGAAACCACTACACCCCATAATCGTTTCACATCTAACAGCCTATTACCAAAACCCTAATTCTCATAACATCATAACAAAGCAAACACCGAATCATAACGCACCAATAACGAGAGGACACCAACCGTATGCCGAAGGATCTAGGTTAATCGAGACAGAAGGTTTCGTGATCTAATGATTGCCGTCGCACAAGGTTTCTGGAGAAGGAGCCTTAGGGTTTGCTCTTACGGCATTAGATTACAATATAAGAAGTTATACGAAACAAAGTTGGGCCGCGAATGAGTTTGGGCCGAGGCCCGTTTCCGGCGAAACATCATCATCGACGAAAGACTCCATCTTTCGTCAAGATGTTGATGGTGAAAGATCCATGAGGCGAAAGACATTAACAAGCCTTGATTAAACTAGTCTTAATTATAATTAACACTTACACAAGTAACTATCACCAATACACATACACACATAAACATTCAGATAAACTTTAAGACACCACGTAGACTAAATTGTAAAACAGGGTTGTGAGATCAGTGATGTGAAAAGGGAAAGACCTTGAAATCTCGGGTTGTCACATCATCCCCAACTTGAAAGAAATTTCATCCCGAAATTTGACAAGTAACCCAAAACAGCAAGACGTTAACTCAGGATGACTGTGGATTTTCCGCGGGTACCACATCATCCCCAACTTGAATGGGAATTTCGTCCCGAAATTCATCAGTTGCATCAGGTTTAGGTTGGTCAGCTGGGAATAAGTGAGGGTACTTGAGCTTCATCTGATCCTCACGTTCCCACGTGAACTCCGGTCCACGCCTTGAGTTCCAACGAACCCTCACAATTGGAATCCGGCTATGCTTACGGACCTTGACCTCCCGGTCCGTAATTTCTACTGGTTCTTCGATAAACTGCAACTTGTCGTCGATTTTCAGCTCTTGAAATGGTACCACAAGTGTTTCATTAGACAAACACTTCTTCAGCTGCGAAACATGGAACACATCATGGAGGTTACCCAACTCAGCAGGTAACTCCAGCTTGTAGGCCACTTTACCAATTCGCTCCAGAATCTTGAATGACCCTACGTAACATGGGTTAAGCTTATCGCGCTTCCCAAAGCGCACCACACCCTTCCAAGGTGAGACTTTCAGCATAACGCGGTCGCCTATAGCGAATTCCAAGGGTTTCCTATGCTTGTCAGCATAGCTTTTCTGACGATCGCGCACCGCCGCCATACGATTCCTGATCCGGACAATCCTTTCAGAAGTGTCAAGAACCAGTTCCGGACCTGTGACCTAGCTGTTACCCACCTCAGCCCAACAAAGAGGAGAACGACATTTCCGGCCGTACAATGCTTCAAACGGAGCTGCCTGGATGCTAGTGTGGTAACTGTTGTTATAAGAAAACTCTATCAGAGGTAAGTGTTTCTCCCAACCCTTGCCAAAATCAATCACGCACGCCCGCAGCATGTCTTCTATTGTCTGGATGGTTCCTTCACTTTGACCATCCGTCTGTGGGTGATAAGCAGTACTCATGTCGAGACGTGAGCCGAACGATTTATGCATCGACTGCTATAAATCAGATATGAAACGCGGATCACGATCAGAGATGATAGAGGTTGGCACCCCGTGCCTAGAAACCACTTCTTTCAGATAAACAACAGCGAGTTAAGAAAACTTATCCGTTTCCTTGATCGCAAGGAAGTGTGCAGATTTCGTGAGGCGGTCAATGATCACCCAGATGGTATCATTTCCGTTTTGTGTTCTCGGCAATCCAGTGACGAAATCCATAGCAATCTGTTCCAATTTCCACATGGGTATCTCTGGTTGTTGAAGCAGGCCCGAGGGTTTCTGATACTCCACCTTCACTTTCGCACAAGTCAAACACTTACTCACGTACGTCGCGATGTCAGCTTTCATCTTCGGCCACCAATACAAAACTTTGAGGTCCTGATACATCTTATCTGAACCCGGATGAACAGAGTATCGAGACTTGTGCGCTTCATCCATCACAAGACCTCTAAGGTTACCAAACAGTGGAATCCATATTCGTTCCATGCAGTAGAGAATACCATCAGATCTCTTTATAAGTCGTTTTTTCATGCCCCACAAGTATTCAGCTTCATTGTTTTCTTATTTTAACGCTTCTGTCTGAGCCGAACGGATCTGATCAGGAAGATCTGAGTGAATAGTGAGCTGCAAGGCTCGCACACGCTTAGGTTTCGTCTCCTTTCGACTAAGGGCATCAGCTACAACGTTAGCTTTACCTGGGTGATACTTGATGGCACAATCGTAGTCGTTCAATAGTTCTACCCAGTGACACTGTCGCATATTCAATTCCTTCTGGTCGAAGATATGTTGAAGGCTTCTGTGATCGGTGTAGATGGTGCATTTGGTACCGTACAGATAGTGCCTCCAGATCTTCAACGCGAATACCACGACCCCCAACTCCAAGTCGTGGGTCGTATAATTCTTCTCATGAACCTTCAGTTGTCGAGAAGCATAAGCTATCACATTGTTGCGTTGCATCAGCACACAACCCAGACCCTGAATAGAAGCATCACAGTAAACCACAAAATCCTCGGTGCCTTCAGGTAGAGACAAGATCGGTGCACTACAGAGTTTCTGTTTCAAAAGTTGGAAAGCATCCTCCTACTTTGTTCCCCAAGAATATACCACGCCTTTCTGTGTTAACGAGGTAAGAGGTTGAGCGATCTTCGAGAAATCCTTGATAAATCTTCGATAATACCCAGCGAGACCAAGAAATTGTCGCACCTCCGAAGGGTTCTTCGGTGCCACCCAATTTCTGACAGCATCAACCTTAACAGGGTCCACGTGTATTCCTAATTCATTAACAATATGGCCAAGAAAGTGTACCTCTCGAATCCAGAAGTCACATTTGGAAAACTTCGCGTAGAGTTGCTCCTTCCTCAGGAGCTCCAAAATAAGACGTAAGTGCCGCTCGTGATCCTCCTTGCTCTTCGAGTAGATCAAAATGTCATCAATAAACACAATAACGAAGTCGTCAAGATACGACTTGCATACACGATTCATGAGGTCCATGAAGACTGCTGGTGCGTTTGTCAACCCGAATGTCATAACCAAAAACTCATAATGTCCATATCGTGTTCAAAAAGTTGTCTTTGGTACATCCTCCTCTCGGACTCTCATCTGATGATAGCCTGATCTTAAATCGATCTTCGAGTAAAAACTTGACCCTTGGAACTGGTCAAACAAGTCATCAATGCGTGGTAAAGGGTAGCGGTTCTTGACTGTCACCTTGTTGAGTTCTCGATAATCTATACACAAATGGAAGGACCCGTATTTCTTCTTCACAAACAAAACCGTGGCTACCCAAGGCGAAGAACTAGGTCGGATAAAACCTCTATCCAACAGTTCTTGAAGTTGGTTTGATAGCTCTTGCAACTCTCCTGGTGCAAGACGATAAGGGGTACGGGCAATCGGAGCTGCTCCTGGCATAAGGTCAATCTGAAATTCCACCTGGCGATGTGGAGGTAACCCGGGTAACTCTTTAGGAAACACGTCAGAAAACTCACAAACAACAGGAAGATCCTAGATCTTCCTTTCTTCAGGTTGCGAATCGGTAAGAAGAGCTAGAATAGCAGGGTAGCCCTTTCGTAGACACTTCTGGGCTTTCATAGCTGAGATGATGCCGACCATGGCACCACTACGATGGCCCTAAACCGACAAAGATTCCCCACTGGGAAGAGGGATACGCACGATTTTCTCTTTACAGAGAATTTCCGCTTGATGCTTGGACAACCAGTCCATGCCAATGACCACATCAAAACTTCCAAGGGTAACGGGGAGTAGGTCAACGTTGAACACTTGACCCATGAGATCAAGTTTACAACCGAATAGAACATGAGATGCTTCAATCGATTTACCATCAGCTAATTCTACTACATGCTTATTTACAAGAGGTGTGGGAGTCAATACTAATTGACGACTGAACCCCAAAGACACATAACTCCAATCGGCACCAGAGTCGAATAATACAGAAGCAAAAAGATTGTTCATCGAAAAGGTACCGGTCACAACATTGCCATCATTGCGAGCTTCCCCAGCGCCAATAGTGAATACTCTTCCACTTGCCCCATTCCCACCATTGTTCCCATTGTGTTATTCCCAGTATTGTTGTTGTTGCAAGTAGGGGTGAGCATTAAACGGGTCGGAACCGCGAAACCCATGAAACCCATTTGGAACCGACCCGTATAACCCGTATAGGTATATTATGGTTCGGGTCCCGGTTCTTGTTTTTTACGTTTTCACGGTTCCGGGTAAACTCGT
This sequence comes from Helianthus tuberosus, assembly GCA_030545235.1. Lineage (NCBI taxonomy): Eukaryota > Viridiplantae > Streptophyta > Magnoliopsida > Asterales > Asteraceae > Helianthus > Helianthus tuberosus. Next base: position 76,612 of record JARYGA010051723.1, on the reverse strand, counting down.
CAAAGACCCGACTGAGAACCCTTGGAACCGCTTTCAATAAACCCTTTATAAGGATTGAATTTCAATTTGTATGCATGTTTGTGTTCATGTATGTATAATCTGAATCAAACCTTTTAATTTATATATGCATGTATAGATATTAAATTCTCTGTAAATGTACAAAATATTGCACCATGTATCGAATGAATATAATTTATCACATGTAAACCTAAGGGAAATCAAAAGTGTGATACCAGTTATATAATATTGAACAGAAATCAAAGTCAAACAATAGCTAAGATGAAAAAAAGGGAGTAGTAATAAGGAAATTTAAATAGGTGATGAGAGAAAAAAGAGCCTAATTAATTCTGCAAGTTCCAAAAGAGGAGGCAGCCTACATGCATGAATGAGAATATGAAAGGTTTCTTTTTCGTAGAACTATAGATAGAAGGAAAAAAAAGGAAATAAACATTAAGAAAGACTCGAATACACATATTTTACAAGAAGTGAAACGCTAAACCACTATACCATGCATCAGATTTGATTAACTCTTTGGTGTCAAAGTTTAAATAGATTGGTTTCAACCGATCATGTTGTTTAGACCGAATCATCGCCTTTACGGGCCTCAGCCGGGGGTGCGGCTCGCCCACCCGGGGCCGGCATTAATATAGCCCAAGCTAAAAAAAAATAAGTTTCAAAAACGGTTATGTGGGTCTTACATGAGAACCGACCCTTTCGGAACCTTTTGGAACCGAACCGACCCTGTACTTAAAGGGTCGGTTCCGATTCTTAAGATATGCTCTAAACGGTTCGCGGGTCGGGTCGGGTCCGGCACGGTTCTGGTGGGTCTGACCCTTTTGCTCACCCCTAGTTGCAAGCATTCTGATTAAGCTGAGGGCAATCCCGCTTAAAGTGACCCTCATCACCACACTGAAAGCACCCCTTTCGATTTCCCTGATTCTGTTGAGGCTGCTGCCTCTCCTGTTGCTGCGGCTGCTGAGGCTGTTTTGGGAGCCAGACCCTATAATCTTTAGCCATATGACCCACTTTGTTGCACCTGTGACATACCCGGGTGCACGGCCCGTGATGATGGAACATACACTTACTACACTTTGGTAGCTTTCCCGCGTAGGAACCCTGATTTGAATTGTTGCTCTGATTCTGATTCACAGAAGACGACTGGCTAAAACTGCGGTTGATTCTGCTGTCAGGCCTTTTCTGAGATAGACTGGCACTGGTTGCCTTGTCAGCATCATTCCATTTACGCTTGTTATCACTAGCAGGTGTGGTAGCTGTAGCAGCATGGGTAGTAGCAGATACACGAGGCGGTAACGATCCACGCTCGACCTCTGGGTCGGTAATCTTGTGTGCTAAACGGATGATCTGAGCCAGATTGTTGAGGTTTGCAGCAGTTACCAAACTCTTCACTGAGGGTGCTAAGCCCTTGATGTACAGCTCAATCCTTCGAGGTGGGGGTCGAGACAAGTTAGGGCACATGTTTACTAGCTCAAGTGACCTTTTAGTATATGCTTCAATTTCAGACCCCACCATCTTCAGATCGTAGTACTCGTTCTCAAGTTTCTGAATCTCGTCACGAGGATAGTATTCCTCCCGCATCAACTCCTTAAAATTGTCCCAAGTAGTGGCATTCGCCATGTCGATACCCAACATCTGAACCTGGGCATTCCACCAAGTTAAGGCACCATCCTCCAAAGTGCCTGTAGCATACTTCACACGGTCCCCCTCGGGACAGTTACACATAGCGAACACCGACTCAGCCTTCTCGAACCATCGTAGTAACCCCACAACCCCTTCAGTCCCACTGAACGTCTGTGGCTTACAATCCATGAATGTCTTGAAAGTGCAAGCAGGCGGATAGTTCGCTGGCTGACCTAGTGGACGAAAGGAAATACAACACAAGGGTAAGATTCGTGTACGCGACACAAGTATAAAGAAGATTTGGCACTTACCGTACCAGCTTGATAGGCTGCCAGTGCCTCAGCCACACGGGTGTTAATCAGATTTGTCAACTCAGCCTGAGTCATCGCAATGTGTCCACGTCCATGTCCTCGTCCACTCATGATTCTATATAAGGAGGGGGAACAAGTTTAAGAATCGAGATAAGGTAGGAGTCAAATCTCACGTTGACATCTACAACTACAAAGTTTACACCAAACAATAGGGCAGAACCCTTCTCACACTCGTTAAGCCTCACTGGGACTCACATGCACCTCATGTTATTGTTATGTGTGCACCCATAATAATAAGGCAATTTGCATGCTCATCTCAGTGCCTCTTAACTTGCGCTAAAAGTTTCCCCCACATTCAAATAGTAAAACGAAAGGCGTTACAGGATTAATAACCACAAGAGCCGAAGGGTAGTGCCACACTATCTAGCTCCACTAAGACATGCAGCACATGTAATCACATCAAGGTATCAAAATTGTTGTTTCATGCAAGTCGTGTGTGTGTAACTACTAAGCAAGTAATGCATAAAGTAAACAGAAGACGAACCTTGCAATCTGGAGCTGAGTGTCATGGTCGATTTTCGAAGTTGTTCGGTTATAGTCTGGTTTTATAAAATGTTTTAAAACCCAGTTCACTATAACCAGTGGCTCTGATACCAAACTGTCACACCCCCAAAATACCACATGCGGAACCCCGCTAGGCGTGTGACGTACCAGGATCTAGCCACCAATAACATTGAACTAACCATAATATGTTTAGCAAAATTCCCTTCATTAAACAAAACATTCAAAGAATATAATCCAAGTTAAAAAGTGACAGCGGAAGCAAATGATAATTCATTGTCTAATTGTTTCCAAAACCCAATGTATATGAATTCAGTAAACAAGACAAGCATAGCCAAGCACTGTGACCCATGACCACTCCAGCCATCCAGATAGCAAGTTCCCATCCAAAGTACCTAACGACCTGCGAGCATGCAACAAGTGTATCAGACAACGCTGGTGAGTTCATAGTTTTACGAAAACGTTGGTTACCAAGTGTTTAGTTTAATCCATTGAATATAATGTTGATAATATCCCGAATACAAGATGGCTCCTGATTATTTTGCCCTTTCTCCAATGCTCCTATCAAAGCATTGGTCATGACTAAGTCATTAGTTCTCACCCGTCCTCTCAGGTACGGGGTGAGGGTGCCAAACCTAAGTAGCGCTACCGACTAATACCCTGTTACCTCTCAGGTAACAAACAACAAGGAGGGACTTTAATGGTAATAGGATGAGTATATTATCCAACATTCCAGATTTTACCCACAAGACATATTCCTCTCAGGAAGACCCATGATTTACCCAAAACCTATCCCCCTCAGGGATACCCACTGTGTAGGATCGTTTTCAGACCCGAACGAGTCGATCAGAAGATTTTATCTCTAAACGAAAGGCGGAAACAGACGTGTAGAGGTCAATTTAGCAAGATTTACAACCTGACAACACTTCGGCAGCACTTCATTGCTCTGACCGGAAAGTTACAAATGAAATGAACATGAGAGGCATTTATAATAGGAGAGGTTCCGTTTGAAAATGGCATTGCCCATTTCAAACGGATTACCCATTTCAAACTTTTGGCACTCCTCAAACTTTTGGCACTCCTCAAAATTTTGGCCGAGACTCGATATAAGACGAAGACGACAGATGTGTGCACTAACAGACTCCCCCTCAGATGTTGACGAGTCTTAAGTGTCGAGTCTTCGCATCTTCAGTCTTTATCAGTCCTCTCAAACTCTTTGAAGTATCTAACAGTGTAAGCATCCTCAAATCTCTCTTCTCTTGATCTCCAGAATCTCTGGTTCTTTCTTTAGTACCAATACATTCCTTCCTTTAGGTGTCTTCAGACTCTCCCTTTTGATATGCTGGGATCGCAGCCTGTCTTGTTAAAATCACAGAGTCTTCGGGTATCGGAACCTGGCTCTATATCATCTATCCAAGATCACCTAGCTTTTATCCTGCACATTCTCTACCCAAAAATAAATTTTCTGATGATAACTTGTAAAACAATCTCACCATCTACTGAACCATTTGCAGGAATTATACAATCAAAGAATGATTTTACAACGTTAATCTCTGATGAACCACTTGAAGAAACATCATTTTTCTTTTCAAAACACACTCTCCCAAACCATTTGTTCATCATGTCTAGCACTCGGAATTTTGAAAATTAGCTCTCCAACACGAGTTGTCGAAAATCTTTTTGAATTTTTCAAAATTTATACTAAAACACACTAACATCTTTTTGGATTTTTGAATGTAAAGAAATGTAGAAAAGAAATATTTACATACAATATTTTTGTGAGTTTGTGTAAGAGGATCATATCAGTTTATGAGACAAATCACCAACACCGTTAAGCTTTAATCATTTTAAGTTCTAAACAATTCACTTAGATTGTCAGTATACTGATCCACTTAAATTCTCACACAAAGTTCAATTGCTTCGAGATACGAGATTAATGTCTTAAGTACTTAAACTCAATCGCGTGTCCCACCTCAGAATATACTCCCGTATCCAGATCCCAATATTCAGTCTTACAGGTGAATATACCACAGATGATATCTGTAAGGGGTTATAAATTATGAAGAATCATGAGAGCTCAGGTCAGAACTACCGTTCAGCAGAGAGATCATGATTCAACTTTTGGGTGTGTCCCCTTTAGAGGATCTTTTGAATTACAACAACAATGACTATCAATTTTATTGTTTCATCAATTTGCTAAGGGCGGTGCTATATTTCAAGCATGCAGAAAGTATTATTCGAGGACTAGGTCAGAACTTCCATTCAGCAGAAGTCCCGGAATAATACCCCAGATATCACTGAGCATAAAGACCTAGTATCTCAGAAAGAGGAACCTTTCAAACAAGATTTCGGGGGTTACCCATATATCCGAGAGATGTTTCCCCACGATATAAGCAAGTTTGAATTTAGGTTTATATCTCGTCACAATTTACTAAATGTACAAAAATCTACTGGCACATCATCAGTGAGACCGTTTCTCACATTTGACTTTCCAATTCTTTAGCATGTTGTGATAGTCCACTGATGTACTATCATTTCCTCTTCTATACACAAAAACTCATTTTCAATTTTATCATATTTTTGGTTTTTTCAAATTTTCAAATGTTTTTGGATTTTCAGAAATTTCTTACTCCCACTAAAATGCAAACACATTTTAGGAAATTTGAAAATAAACTGTATAATAAAATGACAAATGATATCGAATTGCTTCAATTCGCCATCCATTTGGCATAAACAATCAGAACTTCCCCTCACAACAAACTATTTTCCCATTGATTTCAAAACAATTAAATTTGTTTTAATCAAATGGTTATTCCGGAAAATAAGTTTGATTTTACCACTTGTAAAGTTGGGGTTTGGTTCATCACACTGTCCTTCAAATATCACATGAATGTATGGTTCAATCAAGTTCAACCTAATGACCTTGATTAACCACTTGTAGGAAAAAACAAGTACAACTTAATGTCCTTGAATTTACCACTTGTAAGTGTAAATCTTCTTCAACCACTTGTAGATTTTCCTACCAATCATACCATTTGTAGAAAACTAACAATTTAAATGATATCACCTGTACTTTACCATTTGTACCACTTGTAAAATTTCCAACCAAGAAAGATAGATGCCGATTCCTGCTCCACTCTTACAAACCTGGGAGCTCCGGCATGTCCAGAGACTTACTGTTCGTAATATGTACCATCCCAGTCACAAACCAGGGATGGTTCAACTTTATCTTTCTTCGTCTTCTTCTCGTAAAACTCTTTAACCCCTTTGAATTTTCGATCAATCATTTTTCCAAAAATATGTTTTACAGTGGGGTTAAAAGCTTTTTCAACATCAAAAACCTTTTTATCATCATAAAATTGGTTTGATATCTCAACTTTACCAATTTTCTTTTTAAAATTTTCAGCCCGAAGTGGTGGAAAATTCTCATCATCCACAGTCGAAACTGATCCTTCACTTTTTGAAACAACCTGTGGCTCCTCTGATTCTGTGGAATCAGATTCATCGCCAGAAGATAGCTCCTCTGATTTTGACCTATCAGAATCATTGCTAGAGCTATCAGCAGACTTCTTAACAACCAATTTCTGGTTGTCATATCTAGCTCTCTTCTTCTAAAACTTGTTTGAACATTCACCAATTTCAAATTTTGAATTTTTGAATAATTTTGTTCTGTCAATTGGTGGTTTAAACTCAATCACTTTTTCTTTCTGTTTACGAGAAACTCCCTGTTTTTGTCACACCCCGAAATTATCAGAGCATTGGCGTGACTGGACTGGTATCTTCATTGCACAGCGGAAGCAAATAAGTTAAGTCTTTCTAGAAATTGAACGCCACTAAGTACTTGACTCCAGATGGTTCTCCTATTCCAACCGTGCCATAACTTTGAAAAGCAACCTGAGAAAGAAACATGCGAAAAAGTCAACATAAAGTTGAGCGAGTTCATAGTTTGTAAAAGATTTGAAATAAATCTTTTTGAATAACCGGTTTTTGAAGTATTGTTGAGAAAACGAATTAAAATCATTTTCTTGTCATGTTATACAGAAACTTTGTATGAAAACATGGTATGTATCTTGTATAATTCAAGTATTTCTGTATGTATCATGTATTCTTGTATAAATCACGTATTCTTGTATGTATCATGTTTTCTTATATAAATCAAGTATTCTGTATGTATCTTGTTGTTAATGGGTTGCAAGGCCATTAACATGTGACACTACATAGGAAGTCACCAAACCATAGGCATTTTTCTATAGTCGATTCACGACTGAGACACAAAAACACTACTTGGTTCTAGTTGTCACCAAGAGTGGGGCTGCCCTGACACCCGTTAGATCTAACCTTTTGTTCTGTGGTCTAAGTATGTACACGATTAATGGTGCTTATGTTACCCTATTTGTGACACGATTTCTCGTATCAATTCTTGGCACTAGTTGTCGCCAAGAGTACTTCTCGTTTTAGTACATATCATACCATTTTGTAAATATTGAAGTATTTGTAACATGTATTTCACCCCCGAAGTTATAAAACTGAAAACAGTTAAGAGAAAAAGGGGGAGCATGAACTCACCTGAATATTCCTGTGCAAAGCTAGCTAATTTACGACTTCGTGATGTCGTTTCCAAGGCTCGACTTGCTAGCGTGCATTCTACAGTATTCCTAACACGGAATATCTAATAAGTTTCGAATAATGTGGTAACTAATCTACGTGTTACCGAGCTCTACCGAATCGTTGATCGAACGATTTGACGGTAAATAGTTAACTTAAAAGAAGCGAAGAAGTTATACTTGTTAGCTCGTTTTAAGAAGTCGTATGTTGATATAAAGGAATATTCGTATGAAAGTAATATATAATAAACTTGTATTATATATATTACGTCTTGTATATATTTGCCAAAAATATACGTATGTGCCGTCTAGGCGTATAAAATAAATATAAAAGTTATATTTATTTTGTAAAAGAATCGTCGACTTGTATTGGAAAATAAATATATAACTATATTTATTTATAAAAGGATTCGAGTTCGTTTGAAATAAATATAACTATATTTATTTTTGTTGTTGAAATAATTTCCATATCGTTGTTTTCGTAAGTTGTAAGTTGTTGTCGAAGGAAACTTCATATTTGTATCTCGTAAAAGTCGCTTATAACAATAGTTGTCGTTTTACAAGAAAAGCACGTTTTTATAATAAAACTCGTTTTATTTTACGGGTTTTCTCGAAAAACGGGCAGAGTTTCCTCTGTTTTTGGACGCCCCGACAACACAAGTTGTCATTATTTTTCAAAATCAATCAATATTCAAACAACGTAATCAATATTTATGTAAATCTTGTCGAATATTTTGAGATGTGAACTATATATAATCGATTCGAGCTCGTTTTTCACGTAATATTAATATTATGAAAATAACAAAATAAATGTGCCGCTAATATTTACCAAGTCTTCGCGTGTCGATACGTTTGACTGAGTTGACCGAGTCAACTGAGTTGACTCGGTTGACTGAGTCGACCCGAACCAAGCTGACATTGACCATCCTCAAACTGATGTATCTCGGACCGAGGCTCCAACCAACTGACCACTTGTCTTCGTTGACCCGCGTTGTTGACCCGAGTTGACTCGGTCGTTGACCAGGTCAACCGGGTTTGATCTGAACCCAAAATCAACCCAAACCATTAACATCGTAAAACCCGACGGACCGAAACTCAAACCGCCGGACCCTGCTGTTGACCACCGGTTAAACTAACCGACCGACCATCATCTAAGCTGAAACGAGCCGAGTCTGTTTCGAAGCTGAACCACGCTCTAAATCAACACAGAACCGCCACCTGAACCAGAACTCATCGGATAAAAATGTCGACCACCGGATAAACGATCCGACCGGTGGTCCGAGTCTCCACCTCGCTTTCTGCTGCTCGAACCCCCGAAACCGACTCGAGCTTGACCTGGGTCGAACCCGAAACCGGTGTACTTCGCCGGGTAAAGGCAATGTCCGCCGGTTCTGTTTTCTCCGATCTCTTTCTCTCTCGCCGTTTCTCTCTCTACAGGCCTTTCTCTCTCTAAGAATCTTCGGTCTGCCATTCCGCCGCTGCTGTTGCCGGCGTTCAGCTTCACCACCGCCGTCGGTGGTATCGCCGAGGGAGAAGAGGGGGGTTCGCTTACCGAAGAGAACCACCGGCAGCGCCGGTTCTCTGTGGTTGTCGGAATTATGTCCGATCGTCGGAGTTTGAGAGGCAAGAGGGAGAGATGGCTTGAATTTGTTGTCATGTTTTTTTTGTTTTTCTTGTATCTTCTGGTTGTTGTCTGCATATGTATTTGAGAGAGAGAGAGAGGTAGAGTAAATGTGGTGTGTAGAAGATTTCGTGAGGGAGAGAGTGAAAATGAGAGGGTGTTTGGCTTTGTGATGAATTCTCTGTGTTATCATTGTGTGTGTATTAATAGAGTGAGGAAAGGATAAAAGGTTTATATTGTTTTTTAGGTATTAAAATTACATACAGGTCGGATGTCTCTTTTATTGAGACAAGATCTCTACAAGGGATCTTCAAAATATTTTGTAGAGATTTAGTTGAGATTTCATTGGGATTTTCAGCAGATTTTATAAGTATTGCATAGAGATCTTGTATGTTATGTGCGGGTTTAGGCTTGTGGGTTTTGGGCTTGGGCCTAGGGCCCACAAGCCCATCTCACGTGTGAGTGGCCCGTAATTCCTACGAGACCTGATATCGCGACCCATACTCCATAAGCATAAAATATTCGTGTAACATCCATATTTGTCGGCGTTGTCAGTATTTCATACGGTATCAGTCCGTTGTCATTTGATGTTCCGCAGATTCCACGCGAATCTTCATACGCGTACTGTAGAGTCGGATAAGCGTTCCTAGGCACTCCAAAGACCTAATTAAGTTAATTTGTGATGTAAACACTATTCATTATCGCGTTAATCACTTGTTAATCACGAAATTAAGCACGTAAATTACCGGTTGTCACAGTTTTAATGGTATTGCCTTAGAACAATCTCTGGCAATATGTCCAACAATGTTGCATTGGAAACAAGTTCTCGTATCTTTCCTTTGTCCAGCAAACTTCATCTCTTCTTGCTTCTTTGCAAGGAACTCACTGTTTGACTGCTTCCATAATTCTTTCTTTTCTTCCTCATCTGCTGAGGTACCTGAAACAAATATCATTTTTGCTTTAAAATCACAAACATATTTTTTATTTTCCTGTTTTTCTGTTGGAGTAAAACCAAGACCTTTCTTTTTGAAATTACGGTTAGGGTTTGGTTTCTTGTGAAAACCAGAACCAGAACTGTAACCTTTTTTCTTGTTTAATCTTTGTTGTACTCTTGAGGTGTATTTTTTAGGTTTATCAGTAAGATTTAAATCTTTTATTTCAGAAATGTTAATTTCTGTAAGTTTGAAAACCTTTTTTATCATCTCAGTTTTTACACCTCTTATTGGAAATTCCTCATCAAAATATAATTTGTCAGAATCATTCAAAGTATATGCAACTTTAAACGTTTCATCATTCAAATTAGACTTTGATAACATGAATTCTTTGTTGTAAACCCTTTTAACTGAAGAATTTGGACTGTTGACTGTCGAACTCGAACTTTCAGAACCAGACTTTGACACTGACTCTGACTTTGACTCTGAGTTTGACTCCAACTTTGACTCCTCAGTTTCATCTTTATCCAACACCTGATCGACGATTTTCTTTATTAACTCGGACTCATGATCAGTGTCAGATGATGTAAACGTGACATCAATACTTTCTGGCAAATTGACTGACGACTCCGACTCCCATTGTAAGTTTGTAGCCTTTTGGACTCTTTCAGAATTTGGATTTCTGGGTAAATATCCATTTTCCAGTGGGGGTGGACACTTGTTGTAACTGACACCTTGTTTCTTACCAGAATTTTTCTTCTCAGTATTTTCCTTTTTGTCACTCTTCTTTTCAGTCTTCTCTTTTGGAGTCTTTTGTTCAGAGAATTTTTCAACATTCTTTTCTTCAGTTACTTCATCCTCTTCAAATGCCTTCATGCCTTCAACAGTTGGATAAATCCTGTCAATGACATAAGAAGTACATGAATAACTTTTCAACAAACTATTTACTCTTTCAGTTTCGATTCTTTGAGTTTCAAGTTTCTGCTCTAACACAGCACACTTCTCGATGTAGTTGTTCACAACTTTCTGCTTTATCATGAAAGCTCCCTGAAGTGTCTTCATTGTTGTTGCTTGTTCTTCACTTGTTTGGTTGTATTGATTCATGGCTTTGTTTAGAACATCATAAGATTCCTTCAAATTGTTCAAGTTGTAAATCAGTGTGCTGTTCTGCTTCTTTATAGCTTCACAGTTTCCACACTTAACCGGAATCTTTTTAGCATCAACTTTTTCATCAACTTTGAACTTTGGAACTTCAACCTTTACTTTCCTTTTGATCACTGGAACTTCTTCATCATCACTACTGACCGGTGTTTTGATCTTTTTCTTTTTCTTTTTGGCTTTGTCATCATCACTGTCACTTGCTGCCATCATTTTCAAATGATCTGCCATTTTCTTTGACCAATACTCATGATCATCATCACTATCTTCTTCAATCCTAGCAACAAAAGCTATTTGAGCTGGAGTTTGATCTAGAATATAATCATCCCATGTAAAATTTTCCCAGCTAAACCCTTCAGGCATCTTTTCATCATCTTGATCAATCACACAGGCTTTTGCATCAGATGAAATATACTTATCCCAGTTGAACCCTGATGATGTATTCTTCTCATCTTGATTCACCATATAAGCTCTCTTTCTAGAATCTTCAATCACATTCCTTCCATGTGCAGTTTGTGCTTGATGTTGATGTTGTTGAGGTGGTTGTTGAGCAACTTGATGGTAGATGGCTTTTCGGTAGTAATCATTGTTGTTGTTAAAAGGATTTTGAGCTCCACTTGCTTCACGATTTGTGCACTCCCTCTTGAAGTGTCCTTTCTCCCTGCAACGAAAACAAGTGACTTTAGATTTATCAAAACCTAAAGTAGAAGTATTAGCTTCTCGAAGATCATTTCTTCCTGTAATTTGCTTAAATTTCTCAGCTCTCCTCAACACACTGGCCAAACACCACTTAATATCCATAAGCTCCATCTCCTCAGCATCAATCTGATCGTAATCCTCTTTAGTAAGCATAGGATTCCCGATCTTTCCAGCCACAAAACTACTATAAGATTCCAACATCATTCCTAACAAAGACATGTGATTTTTAGCAACTTCCTCAGAGTAATCTTGATCATTCTCAAGATTTAGTACAATGTTACACTGAAGTTTTCTTCCATTCTTTGTTGCTGAGATGTTCGGATCGAATGATGGAAATGATGAGAAACTATTACTGCTGCTTGATCCTTTAGATGAGCTTCCTGATGAATTCTTGGCGTTGTAAGCAGTTTCCACTTTTGGCGAAAAATTTGTGGTTTTCTCATTCACCCCTGCTTTGTAATACAACCCAATATCCTGTTCACCATCGAAATCTTTCATCCGAACAATCTTCCTTTGCTCCATCTCTTGAGCTTCCAACGTCTCAATGAATTTACTCAGTGTCAGACTGCTAAAACCTTTTTTGTTTCTGAGCATCATGAGATATGTGCCCCAAGTCTCGTGTGGCAATGCATCAGCAAGCTTTTCGATCAACTCTTCATTGTCTTTCTCGATGCTCAATCTCTTCATGTTAGCTAGCAGATTGCAATATCTCTCAATGATTTGCCTTATGCTTTCATTCTTCAATCCACGAAACAGATCAAACTCTTTCTTCAAAAGTGATTTCTTGTTTTTAACCATCTCTTGACTTCTATGAAACTTCGATCTTAACGCTTTCCAGATTGAGTAAGAAGTTCCATTATGTTGCAATAACACCAAGATGTCTTCTTTCACAGCTTGTTGTAAAAGACTTAACATCATTTTCTCATCTTTGTATTTCTTTCTAGCATCAGCACTCAGATCTTTAATCGGAACCACCTCTTCATCATCATTCGTCGGTCGAATGTATTTCGTCTCCACACATTCCCAAGCATCCAGATAGTTTGCTTGAACCCAATTTTCAAACCGTCCTTCCCAACCCTTATACTCCTCGATGTTCATGAGCTTAGGCGGCTTTTGCATCGTGCCTGTTTCGTTCTCCAACATTGTATTCTGTGCAAGAGTAATCGGGGTAACCGGAGTAGCAAAGGCGTTGTAAAAATCCTCTTCCATGTTTCAGTATCGAAGAATTTCTCACACAAGCTTTCAAACGAACTGGTTCACCTCGTGAAGCACCTGAATCACCTGACAAAAACCAAAAAAAAATACAATCAGTTTAAAGACTTATCAATTAACCAAATAAGACTGGTACTCGAACTGATGAATATTCTGTGTGGACTGAATGTTGACACACTGTGCGGACTGCTATGACCCGGATCAAATTCAAACGACCTTTTCCAATGACCTGACTAAAACACACGACCTGAATTCACACTGTGCGAACTGAATAACGTTCAATCCGTATGAACTGGAGTTTAAACTTGTGTGACCTCAACGATGACCAGAAAAAAAAATTTCAAGTGTTTTGACCAACTTCCAAGTGATCTAAGGAACCTAAACTTGACTTTCAATTTAAATCTGAGTGGACCACTATATGAATCACATGGGCCGGATCATTTTTCTCATGGGCTTTCAACAATCCATAATCAGCTTATATTGAACCTTCACGATATAACATGGGCTGATCTTTAAACAAACGATAATTGGGTCGACAACAATTTCCAATACAAATCAATCTAATTGGACCTCAAATCCACTAACTCGACCATAACATTAATTGGCTGTATACTAAAAGCACATGGGCCGAATACAATTTCGCCAACTTCATGAGCACACTTTGATTTAATATTGTGAAAATATCAAATGGCCGACAAGCAGATTTAAAGACCTGATACAATAACAATTGATTGGACCGATTCTTTAAAGCACCAAATGGATTTTTGAGATCACATGATGTGGCCGACAAACTCTGTTGTTCACGTGAATTACTGTAACGTGTTGATAGACTTTTAAGACCTTTCAAACGGAATATCTGATTTCAAACGGGAAACACCAATTTCAAACGAGAAACACCAATTTCAAACGTAATGACCAGATTCTTTCAAACGGAAACCGTTTTCAAACGGAAATCTCAAACTGAATACCTTCCTCAAACGTAATCCATAGCATTTTCAAACGGGATACCCGATTTCAAACGAACTATAATGGATTCAAACGGAACTAAACCTCTGAACTAGTTTGAAGGCTGCTGACATCATCAATTTTTCAAACAATTTCAAACGGAATGGCTAAAAATATCAGTTTTATATCGAATTTTAACTTGAAACTTACAAGGCTTTGTTAATATGTAATTCCGAGTGCACTGTGTGAATTTGAACCGATTTTAACCGTGAAAAATTGTTCAATTTTGAAAGAAGGTGTAGAAAATCAGAATTAGCGGCTGAATTGGTATGAACTCTTCCTCCTGAGCTCTGATACCACTTGTAGGATCGTTTTCAGACCCGAACAAGTCGATCAGAAGAGTTTATCTCTAAACGAAAGGCGGAAATAGACGTGTAGAGGTCAATTCAGCAAGATTTACACTATAAACTGTTGTATGATTGATTTGATAACGTTTTACAACCTGACAACACTTCGGCAGCACTTCGTTGCTCTGACCGGAAAGTTACAAATGAAATGAACATGAGAGGTATTTATAATAGGAGAGGTTTCGTTTGAAAATGGCATTGCCCATTTCAAACGGATTACCTATTTCAAACTTTTGGCACTCCTCAAACTTTTGGCCGAGACTCGATATAAGACGAAGACGACAGATGTGTGCACTAACACACTGACTGTCCCAACCACCGGGACGCATGCTCAAGAGGAATGAACTCACCTTTGATTTGCTCGGTATGTTTAATTACCCGTACAAGTTGGTCAACCCAAACCCTACCGTGGTTACCAAACAACATCAGTTACATAATCAAACAGATCGCGTAATACACATAACAGACAGGTTTGCTATTCACACAATGATCATTGTTAACATGCAACATATATCCCTTTCTCACGTAAGTCCACATCTCATGTGATTGTCACCATCATAATAATAATAATAATAACAAGGGCGTGTTCTGTTTACACAAGTCTAGGTCCATCCTCAATTAATGTGGTCATCATATAACATCAGTATCCCAAATAAATAATCGTACATTAACCATGTTCATTTCAGTACATCACTGTTATAGTTCAAGTGCACGACGGAAGACTGATTCGGCGAAAGACTACTAAGTTTCGTCAAGCTAAGGTGTGGCGAAACACATTGTGTTTCGCCGAGATGTAATGTGGCGAAACACATGATGTTTCGTCGAGATGTAATGTAGCGAAACACATGATGTTTCGTCACCCCTCATTAGTTGATGAAGCAGTTACAGACTCACATGATTACAGTTTCTCATTCTCCTAAAATCCTAATCATCAGCAACGGTTTCAACACAATCATCAACCAATTCTCAAGTCCCCAATTATCATTAACATGCAGTAAGACATTAACAGATCACATAATCATATCATCATTACTATCATACAGTTAACATCATTTGAATCAATTCAACGTAATAGTTTCATCAAACTTTAAAACATATTATACACTGATCATACATCATCCAATGTCAATCTATCATGCCATTAATTCATAGTACAGACTAGACGAATCATAACACAAGCATGAAAATATACCAATCATTGAAACCACTACACCCCATAATCGTTTCACATCTAACAGCCTATTACCAAAACCCTAATTCTCATAGCATCATAACAAAGCAAACACCGAATCATAATGCACCAATAACGAGAGGACACTAACTGTATGCCGAAGGATCTAAGTTAATCAAGACAGAAGGTTTCGTGATCTAATGATTTCCGTCGCACAAGGTTTCTGGAGAAGGAACCTTAGGGTTTGTTCTTACGGCACTAGATTACAATATAAGAAGTTATACGAAACAAAGTTGGTCCGCGAATGAGTTTGGGCCGAGGCCCGTTTCCGGCGAAACATCATCATCGACGAAAGACTCCATCTTTCGTCAAGATGTTGATGGCGAAAGATCCATGTGGCGAAAGACATTAACAAGCCTTGATTAAACTAGTATTAATTATAATTAACACTTACACAAGTAACGATCACCAATACACATACATAAACACTCAGATAAACTTTAAGACACCACGTAGACTAAATTGTAAAACAGGGTTGTAAGATCAGTGATGTGAAAAGGGAAAGACCTTGAAATCTCGGGTTGTCACAAACATAGTTCAACAGACTTAAAGTATTAAGAGCTTGCAAGACTCTTTATCTAATACTCAGGAGTTCCAGCCCATTTTGTGTAGTACCTACACTTAATCTTTTTGAAAAATACGTCAGTTTACAATAGTAAATACAATTAATTGACTCTTTTAAAAAGTGTTAATAAAATTGGTTTGGATGCACAAGGCATAAATCTTTTATAACTTGGCACAATTATTAAAAATAATCTTGTATACAGATTTATATGTTTGTCGTCCACTCAGGGCCAGGTTAGAAGAGCCGAGACAAGATTAATAGACATACCACTAGTATAAGCCCACAAGAAGTTTTTTCACGAGTGAGATACCGTTTTACATACGCAACTGTCAGGTGTATGCCTACACCCCGTGCTTAAGTTGTGGCCATTTCAAATGAATGAGCCGAGGATATCCAGGACACGCTCATTAACCCCCAAAGGCTTTGTATCAAACAAAACAGATTAAAACGGGTTATGCAATTTTATTAATCACAATCCGATTAAATGATTTCATACCCGACCAAGCGGTATTATTATAATACCGTATCCCAAGCCCGTATAAAGGAAAATAAGTTAAAAGTATTTACCTGAGCTAAATGAAATTTATTCTCAGTCGTATTTTCTAATCAGCAAGTATAGGGAGCTTTTACTGGGCTCCTAATCTGGAATGAAGGTTTTAATAACCTATCAGATTCCTAACGGGTCTTATTTAAGTTTTAACTTAGACCGGTTAGTTTTAAAGAAAGGTTTACGGTTCAAAACGCAAGATTAAGCGGAGACCGGATTAGAACGTGACTTTGACCCGACAAGTATGAAGACTTGTATAAAATGGGTAAACTAATCACATTCTGGATTTTGAAGTAAAAATGATAAGGTTTGACCTGTTTTGGCTAGTTTATGCAAACTAGTTACATAAACCGTACCGAACGCGTATATGCATAGCGGGTAACCGAATGAGTCATGTACAAGTTCCATAAGTTATTATGCTTAAAATATGTTGTGATATCAGTAGGATATCTTCCATTACGCCCAAAACGAATTTAAAACCAATTTAAGCCCCGTAAGGGTATTTTGGTCATTTTAAAGTTTATAAAAAAAGTTTAATAGCAAACTGAGATTTTGGTCTAAAATGTTCAGTAAAAACATTTATTTTATGTTGTTATATCAGCAAGAGATATCATACATATGTGTGTTTAATCATTTATGGCCAAACTATGCATCGTAGGGGCATTTTGGTCAATTCACATATGCTTTTAAGGTTAAATTTGGAAATCTGAGTTCAAGACTTATACTTACTGTTAAAGTATAAAAATTTGTTTATAACATCAGTAGGTAACAAGTCTTAGGCGTTAAATATGGTTTTAAACCATACTATGCGCTTAATAAGTGTAAAAGTCGGTATTTGACGATATTTGAAATATTTATAAAATTTGAAGTGCTGGTCAGTTTCTAAAGCTTAAAATATTTTATTTAACATATGAAATTAGTAGGAAAAGGCTCGGTATCAAAATGATATGTAAAACTCATTTTATTAGTGAAAAGGGCATTATCGCCAATACCAAATTTGCACTAGAACTCTATGTTATGATTAGTATAAAATTTGACAAAAATTTTCAAAAATCCCTAAATATTATATCATAACAGTGGGTAGCAAGTTTGGTGCCAAAAATTGGGTTTAAATAGGATTTATGCCAAAAATGCCACTTAATTAATAAAAAGCTTTTGTTTTACGATATCTTGCATATCTTTCATTTTAGACAAGAAACGGATGTAAAATTTTTAGGACATACTTATAAATCAGTAATGAAGATTTTTGTCCACTCACATTTCCAAAAATTTCGTTTTTATATCAAAAGGGCATAATGGTCAACTTTTAAGCATTTAACGGAAACATGCAATGAACTAGGATTTCAATGGAACCATGTTGTATAACTTCAGAGGGTTATACTAACATATAATATGGTCCTAAAGGAACCCTAAGGCATAACTAAACTAAACTAAATTGGGTCAGAACTGAAAGTCAAAGCAAAAGCCTACTTTTGCGACTTTCGGTTGCGAACCGAGCCTAATACTCAGAATTGTCGGGTTGAACATGCCTAAACATGTTCTTATATTATTTACCAAGTTGTTTAAGTGATAAAATGTATTTTATAGCTTCTACATTATCAGTTGTGATTTATTTTGCAAAAACTGACTCGTTTGACTTTTCTATTAAGTAGTTTGACCCGACAATTGACCAAGTAAATGTGATAATTAGGAGGTGCCCTTTTAAGGGTTTATCACCTACATAATTACCAACACATAGCCACTTTCAATTCGAATAATGGCTGGACCGTTAGTGATTAATCACAAATTCAAAGCGTATTTTATATATCTTTGACTTTCGGTCATTACACTAATGAAAACTTAACTATAGAGGCTAAGAACACTTACAATAGTCCTTAGCACGGAAATTTAACCATAGAAAGCTTCCTAGATATCCAGGATGCTTCAGAGATCAATTGAGAGCTCTAGAGATGGAGAATATAAGAAATTTTGAACTTGTGCAATTGAAAGAACAACTCCAAGCCCCTATTTATACTACAAGAGGTCATCACCAAATCAATCCAGGTGTTTTGTGATGTTCTCTGATGATTACAGGTGTCCCAAGTGGTATTTAAAACCAACCAATAGTCCATTGTTTCGAGATCTTGTGAGTGCATGGCTGTTTTGGAGAAGAGAGGTGCAGAACCTGCACCTGTGCATGATTTCTGATCAGGTCACGCCGTCGCGTCTCGCGATGGCAGAGTGGTGAGGGTGTGGCATGACGCCACCATGAGGGTTACCAGCCAAATCAGTCTCAAACTTGACAGTTTCACCCCCTGAACATTTTAAAATGTAATAACTTTCATTTCAAGCACATTTAACCCATAAAATTTATATTTTGATGATCCTTAGAATATAACCAAACATCTTTAGGTCCGGTTTTGTTAAATGATAACCAAAAACACAAGTTTTGCCTTGTTGACGCTTTTGTCCCTTTACTTACGAAAGTTAACGTATTTAATATCAAACGATATCGAAACCTCGTGAATTTTTCGTCACTTGTTCTTGAGAGTATAATTAATCGTTACAAAGCCACGGGTTTGTTAAAAGGTCACTCAGAGGTAGTAATTTAACATGTTGACACATTTAACCCTCGCGTCTTGTAAACCTTCACTTTCTTTCATAAACGGTTTCATAGGTTTCACAATTCATTCGTTTAAGAGTATATACGTTGTGTAGGGTTGTTGAGAGGCATAATTTTCATATGTTAACACTTTGGATCTTTCTACACACATACTTTCTTTGTTCGTCAACTTTAGTTCTTCGAAATCAATTCATTACACATTTAAAGTTCATGACACGTGTCTTCATTATATTGGACATGATTTTTGCGAGGTGTTACATCCTCACCCCCTTAAAAGAAATCTCGACCTCGAGATTTACTGAAATAAATGAGGTATTTTTGTTTCATCATGGATTCAACCTCCCGCGTGTATTCTGGGCCTCTACGGGAATCCCATTTCACTTTTACGATCGGCACATGCTTTCTTCGAAGTTTCTTAACCTGTCGATCCTCGATCCACAAAGGGTTTTCAATGAACTTCAAGCTTTCATCAATCTGCACGTCCTTGTGAGACATTGCTAGCGATTCATCGGCTAGACATTTCTTTAAATTGCATATGTGGAACACATTATGTATTCTACTAAGCTCTTCGGGTAGATTTAGCTTATAGGCCACAGTTCTGACACATTCGATGATCTCGAATGGTCCTATGTATCTTGGGCTTAGCTTGCCCTTCTTACCAAAACGCATCACTCATTTCCAGGGTGATACCTTGAGCAGCACTTTATCACCAACTTCGAACTTTAGAGGTTTGCGCCTCTTATCTGCATAGCTCTTCTGCCTATCCCTGGCAGCTTTGAGACGATCACGGATTTGAACAATCTTATCCGTCGTCTCGAGGATTATATCAGGTCCTGATAGTTGGGTTTCTTCAACTTCCGCCCAACAAACTGGCGTTCTGCACTTTCTTCCATACAAAGCTTCAAAAGGTGCGGCTTGGATACTTGAATGATAACTATTATTGTATGAAAACTCAATCAAAGGAAGATGGTCATCCCAACTTCCACCCAAATCTATAACACAAGCTCGTAACATATCCTCAAGCGTTTGAATCGTACGCTCGCTTTGACCATCCGTCTGAGGATGATAAGCAGTGCTGAAATTTAAACGAGTGCCTAGAGATAACTGAAAACTCTTCCAAAAATGAGATGTGTATCTAGTATCCCTATCGGAGATAATAGATACTGGCACTCCATGGAGAGATACTATCTCATCCACATATAGCTGAGCTAGCTTATCGGAGCAGTGTGTTTCTTTAATAGGCAAGAAGTGAGCTGACTTGGTCAGCCTATCGACTATAGCCCAAATCGTGTCATTTCCGTGCTTCGTCCTTGGTAACTTAGTGATAAAATCCATGGTTACCATTTCCCACTTCCAGGTGGGAAGTTCAGGCTGTTGCAGCAAACCTGACGACTTTTGATGCTCGGCTTTCACTTGTGCGCACGTCAGACATTTAGCCACATAAGTGGCTATAGATTTCTTCAAACCTATCCACCAATAATTTTCTTTTAGATCTTGGTACATTTTATCACTGCCAGGATGTACCAAATATTTAGAACTATGAGCTTTTTGGAGGATCACATCTCTAAGTCCTCCATGGGTTGGAACCCAGATTCTACCATTTAATCTAAGGATTCCATCTTGGCCATATGACAACTGATCAGCAGTTACGCCTAACTTCTCGTTCGGAAAGTTAGGTTCCAAAATAGATTCCTTCTGGGCAGCTAACAACTTTTCATTCAGGCTGTTCCTAAGTTCAATGCTTTTGGCGTTGATCCTTATTGGTTTAATCCTTTCCTTTCTGCTCAAGGCATCAGCGACAACATTTGCTTTGCCTGGATGATAATGGATTTCACAATCATAGTCGTTTAATGTTTCCATCCAACGACGTTGTCTCATGTTAAGATCTTTCTGGTTGAACAAGTGTTGAAGTCTTTTATGGTCTGAATAAATTATACACTTGGTTCCGTATAAATAATGCCTCCAAAGCTTTAGTGCAAATACAACGGCACCCAATTCTAAATCATGGGTAGTGTAGTTCTTTTCGTGCACCTTTAATTGACGTGAAGCATAGGCAATGACCTTGCCTTTCTGCATAAGCACACAACCCATACCGGTGTGCAAAGTGTCACAGTACACAACGAACTCATCAATTCCTTCTGGCAATGTTAACACAGGAGCATTGCTTAATTTCTGCTTGAGAATTTCAAAAGATTCTTGTTGCTTGGGACCCCAGTCAAACTTGACATTCTTGCGAGTTAACGAAGTTAGAGGTGCAGTAATTCTTGAAAAGTTTGCAATGAAACGTCTGTAGTAACCTGCTAGGCCCAAGAAGCTGCGAATCTCTGTAGGTGTTTTTGGTGCTTGCTAATTCATAATCGCTTCAATCTTAGCAGGATCCACCTGGATACCACGCTCACTTACCACATGTCCAAGAAATTGGACTTCACGAAGCCAGAACTCACATTTAGAGAACTTCGCGTAGAGCTTCTCTTGTTGCAAAAGTTTGAGAATACACCTGAGATGTTTTTCATGATCAGCTTGGCTCTTTGAAAAAATAAGTATGTCATCGATCAAGACAATGACAAACTTGTCTAGATATGGCTTGCAAACGCGATTCATGAGATCCATGAACGCTGCAGGTGCATTAGTAAGCCCGAAAGGCATCACCAAGAACTCGTAGTGGCCATATCGTGTTTTGAATGCCATCTTGTGCACATCTTTGGTTCTGACCTTCAACTGATGATACCCAGACCTCAGATCAATCTTGGAGAAGTAACTTTCTCCTTGAAGCTGATCGAACAAGTCGTCGATTGTAACACCCCAGGAAAACCAGGAAAACTACGCAACCTAACTAGCTTCCTCAGTAACTACGTGCTAAACTTCGGGACGAAATTCTATTTCAAGTTGGGGATGATGTGGTACCCACGAAAAAATTCACAGTTATCCTGAGTTAACATTTTGTTGTTTCGAATTACTTGTCAAATTTCGAGACGAAATTTCTTTCAAGTTGGGGATGATGTGACAACCCGAATAACTGAGGTTAGCACTACTTAACATTCCACAACCTTTGACATGTGTCTCTACGTTTATTTGTCCATCTTGTGCACCACTGAATGTTTACGTGAACATGATTAATTACTATGCTAGGAATCGTTAAACGTTTTATGTGTCGCTAAATTAAGCTAGGTGATTAATTGAATTGAACTGCGAATGTAATTGATACACTTAGGCCACGAACTTGTTTAGTACGCACATATTGGGCCGCATTTGGGCACCTTGACACACACCCCCGGCTCACACTTGAAGTCTTAAACCCAAACCTTTTAAACTCGAAGCTCGGCCCACCCTTTTAGTGGTTTGTACCTGGCCCCAAACAAAATAGATAAGTGGGTTCGGTGGCCCTTGTCCCGATTTAATATATTTATTTGTATGGTTCCATGCACTTTTATTCACACAAGAAATAGAAACCCTAGTAGCCTTGAACCCGATGGCAGCACTCAACGACAACTAGAAGGGGAGCCAGCCAAGTCGCAACTCTTTCCTTGTGTGTTAACTGATCGCCTTGTTCGTCGTAGGGTTAGTGTCTTATTTTTCGTTTCACTTACATGTTCATGAATATGTGATTGGAGATGCTATGTGATGTTGATTATGATTATTGGTTGTTGAGTATTTTGAATATGTTATATAATAAATGGGTAACATGCAACTGTCAGCATGCATGGATCGAATATGGAGGGTTGGACATAATGATGATGTTTTGTCTGATGTGTATGTGTTGGGAACAACCAAATTGTTATTTTAGGATTATAATTATGTGCATGAACATTAAAGTTTTGGATAGTAAATTTTAGTAATAATTCGTGATGTATGTTTATACGTTCTGATTTGGTTTAACTTGCTTGAAACTGATAACCATGTCATGATCATAGGGAATGGATCTTGATATGCTAATTGTAAAAAAAAAAAAAAAAAAAAAAAAACGGTTTTATGATAAAAGGGTAATTGGTAGTTAAAAGGGATAGTTAGGGTATGAATATTAACAACAAAACATGAAACTGATAACCTAGCAATTTCTAAAGAATAAGATTTGGAAATAATGTAAGTATGTAGAAGAACTATTGTTATATGGGCCACACGATGTTAGCGAGTTACTAGTTTTTTTTGGGCTGCAACCTTAAGCCATGCCGCACACCCGAGTGGGCCATGTATGAGAACGAATTGCACATTCTGTTGGGCTTGATGTAGTTGGGTTGGGTGATACGAACAGGAAACCTTTGGGTTACTTATTAAACGGTTTGAGCTACATTCTCATGTGAATGACCAGTTGATTACTAGGTGTTACAATAAAACAAACACTTAGGGTATGAACTTGCAACAGCTTGGGCTTTACATGTTACCGGGTCGCACACTTCACTAAATATCATGATCATATTTGGGCCGTGCCCTAGAGTTGGGCCGTAGACAAAAATTGGAACCCACACTACCTCAAACCATGTAGATCGCACACTTTTATGATTTATGATCGTTAAATATGGTCATGCAAACGAACTGATATAGGAGGATTCAAACACCTACTATGTGATACTATGACGTATATTACTGAATGGATTGCATGATCTCTTGTTACGACTTGCATAATGATATGTGATTCAGGTGTACGCTACTTGTGTATTGTGTGTGAAGAATACGTAAATTGTGTGTATACGAAACTGATTGTCTTTGATAACCATGCTAGGATTTGATTGATCAACTTGAATACGTATATAAACATACCGAGCAAACCGAGGTGAGTTCACACTCTTAAGGCATGGGATTCCCGGTGGGTTGGGAATGGGATTAAGAAGCTAAGACGATACCTGTATATTCACCACTAATAGACTACATTTAATCCTGCGTATTCTCGGATTGGGAAGAATACGTTCCTCCGTCCTCGGATTGGGAAGGACGCCTACACTAAACCTGCGTATTCTCGGATTGGGAAGAATACGTACCTCCGTCCTCGGATTGGGAAGGACGCCTACACTAAACCTGCGTATTCTCGGATTGGGAAGAATACGTACCTCCGTCCTTGGATTGGGAAGGACGCCTACATTTAACCCGCGTATTCTCGGTTGGGTAGAATACGTACCTCCGTCCTCAGACTGGGAAGGACGCCAATATATATAACTAGTCTAGTGGTTTACAACATGGGGTAGCCCCCACTGGTTATGGTTTGGGAAACAAGGAACTGGTTAACACATGGTTTTCGAAAGAACTTATGGTTTTTGGAACAACTTTAAAATGAACACCAATTGTGAACTCGCTCAACTTTGTTGTTGACTCGTTGTTACATGCCTTGCAGGCCTTTAGGTGCATATTGTTGGAACTTGCTGTCTGGGATGCTGGAGTGGTCATGGGTCGAGATACATGGAAACGCGAGACGAATCTAATGGCTTTCACACACTTGGTTTATGAATTTCTTAATTAATGTATTATGCTTCTGCTGAACGTTAAATAATGTTTTGTAACACTTCTATCAATAATAAATGAAAGTTTAAATTGGAATAATTGTATTGAGTTCAACATGATTGGTGGCTAGATCCTGGTACGTCACACGCCCCACGGTGATTCCGTGTGTGGTATTTTGGGGGTGTGACAGATTGGTATCAGAGCCATTGGTTATAGTGAACTTGGTTTTAAAATGGGGAAAAACGTTTTTGTAAAACCAGACTATAACCGAACAGTTCTGAAAACGTGAATACGACCATGACACTCAGCTCCAGATTGCAAGGTTCGTCTCTCGTATACTCATTGTACTGCATAACTAGTGAACACCTACATATGATATTGCATGTGATTGCACGTTTAGCACAACAATATGAATTCATGTATTACTTTCATGTGTTATGTGACTGTTAGGGTGGTATTTCCCTAAACCTTCAAGACTTACGCTTCGTGATGCTCTTTGTTTGCTACTCGAGTTTGAGGAACCATTTGACATGAGTTAAGAGGAGATGAGATGAGATGAGCATGCAAATCACAATATTATTATAGGTGCACACATAATAATAATGTGGGGTGCATGCGAGTCCCAGTGAGGCCTAACAAGTGAAAAAGGGGTTCCATTCCGTTATTTGATCGATGTGAAACATAACAAACCTATAGGGGTCATAGCAGTGATTGTTTCCCCCACTCGAACGTGAACTTTCCATTTCTCTCTGGATCCTTTCGAATCTCGACGCTATCGAGTATTACCTGAACACCTATCTGAACACCTAGCGAACTGTGTAGAATGTTAGGTGCTTGTACGAACATCCCCGAGTTGGATGTTACAACGACAATGATTGGTCTATATCTTTCTCACCTTTCTTTGTTTGCTGGAACTTAACGTATTGACGCCTTGGATCCCGAAGTGCGATCACTTCTACAACACTCTCGTAACATACTGTGTACTACTCAAACAACTTGCAACATCGATGGACCGAAGGATGAGCGCAGTACTTTACCAACCTCAGTACTTTGACGACCCTGATTACCGGTAACGGACACCAGCGAATTGGCTTTAATCGAATCCTTACCCTTGTCAGCGACTCATGGGAGTCAACTCTTATGAATCAATTGGGACATAAGCAATGACAATCGACTAAGCGTGGAGTGGGTAACTGCCAGCATAGTGAGTAGCGCCTTAGAACGTGGCACGGAATATGAAAAGGTGGACCATGTTGATGAAAGATCGTAGAGCTCCGTTTCAAACAACAGCATCGGAGGCAACAGTCACGGCAACATCAAGGCACTAGAAATAGCGACCAACAGTATAGAAATGAAGGTGCCTACGACATGGAGTGGCTGTTGCTAAATCAAAACGACAACAACCAAGGAAACGATGGCCGTACTGGAAATCCTCGCAACAAGTACAACCACAGGGGAAATGATGCTCATGGAGGGGTATTTAGGATTGGCGTGGGCGACGCCAGGATTGTAATAACAGGGTGGCATACATGTTCTTGGTAACGAATCACTTCGTCTCTGTTCTCTATAACCCTGATGCTTCTTGAAACCCAACCTGTTGTGGGATCGGTTGATGGCATGACAATGGAAACCTCATATGATCGTTGGGATGCAAACTCGACCTTGCAAGGCAGGTGTTCGACATTGACCTTCCTTCTACTACCCTTGATCTAAAGTGTCAGAGAGGTGCAAGGGTTAGCGCCAGTCCAGCCATGAAGTCCCAGAAGTGTCTACGGAGGGATGACCTCGCTATGCTAGCAACCGTTTCTGATGATAAGACTAAGGAAAATAGGATCGAGGATCCACCAATTGTTCGTAACACATCTCAGTGTGCTATTCGAGGAACTTTTAGATTTACTTCCGCAACTGTTAGTCAGAACCTCAGTTGATCTCATGCCAGAGGCAGCTCCGAATACTCGTACTCCAACTATTTTGCATCAGGAGGGTTGCAAGAACTGTATAAGCTACTACGAGAATTGTTGGACAGGAGTTTTGGCGGACCTAGTTCTCGCTTTGGGAAGCCCCATTTATATCTATGAAGATAAGTCTTTTTGGGTGTGTACTGATTATCAAGAACTCATCAAGGCGACAGTTGAGAACCGTGTGCCTCGACCATGTACTGACAACCTGTCGACTCGTTGCAAGGGACGAGCTTTCATTCGAAGGTTGATTTACGAGCGGACTATTACCAGGTGGAAGTCCAAGGGGAGGATGTTTTGAAGCGGCTTATCCGATACAATTCGGCCATACGACTTTGTATTCCATGACCCGTAGGGTAATCAACACACCAGCAGCTTTATGGATCATGTGAACCGACCATGCTATTGGAGGACGTTTTGAATCCTTTCTAGGAGAAAAGAATATCATGGACATCTTTGTATTTTATTTGAGAGCTCCTGAGGAAGGAGCCACACTGCGCGAAGTCTTGATAAAGGTAACTTATGGATTCGAGAGGTACCTTTTGGGTTATATAACCAACAAAATGGGAATGTACGGGGATCTCGCTAAGACCTGTTTTGGTTGGAAACTGATCGATACCAAAGAGTCCTTCGAGGGTAAGCAATTTCTTGGACCCGCTTGATATTATCGCAGATTAATCATAGGATTTTCAAAGGTGACGCAGCTTAAATCTCTTTAGCACAGCAGGGTGCTGTGAACATGAAAGACGAAACAGGAGGACGTCTTTTCAGCTTTCGAATTCCAGCTCTGCAATGCGCTTATCATCGTCTTTACCCGAGGGTGCGGGTGAATTAGTGGTATACCATGATGGTCCGAATCAGAGTCCCAGTTACACACCGACGCAACACGAGAGAGTGATGACTTACGTGATGGAGTTACAAGGAGGAACTGCACGATACACAACTGGCGGTGAAAACCGTGGTCTTTGGATTTTAGATGGAGGCATTACTTGGACGGTACCAGATGCGTTATTTAGACCGATCACAAGGGCCTCCCGTGTAACTTGGCTTCGGCAGAGCTAAATCAGTTAAAGGCTTCGCTAGAGGGAACTTTTGGATGATTACAACTATGAAATTCGAACATGCACGAGCTTTGCAGCTCACTATCGACTCTAACTTACCTGATCCGACTTGTCCTGTTCAAACTGGAGAACTGAAGGAAGAGGATTTTCAAGTTGAACCCATGCGGGGCATGGAGAAGCAACCTTGGCAGGTCAGACGATATTCACCACCTCATGGAACGAGTGTGGACCTCATTATACAGTAACTGTAGGAAATTTGTGTTGAGCAAAGCACACCAGCCTCGATATTCTAGTCGTTTGGGTTTTGATGAGAGACATTAGGATTTATAAACCTTGTACTGGTGATCGGGCATGGAGGCCCACCTAGCTAGGCACGGGGTGCCAACCTCCATTATCTCTGATCGCGACCCACGATTTGCATCTGATTTGTGGCAAGCGATGCGTAAATCCTTTGGCTCACGTCTAGACATGAGCACAGCATATCATCCACAGACGGATGGGTAGACTGAACGCACCATCCAAACTCTTGAAGACATGCTTCGAGCATGTGAAATCGACTTTGGTAATGGCTGGGGGCGGCATCTACCTTTAGTGGTGTTTTCGTATATCATCAGTTACCCCACCAGCATCCAGGCAACTCCGTTCGAGGCATTGTGTGGACGGAGGTGCCGATCACCTCTTTGTTGGGCAGAAGTTGGAAGCAGCCCAATCACTGGCCCAGAGCTCGTCGTAGACACAACAGAGAAGATTGCTTTGATACGACAACAAAGGGCGGCAGCTCGTGACCGTCAGAAAAGCTACGCTGATAGGCGCAGGAAACCACTCGAGTTCCAGGTTGGGGATCGAGTGCTACTTAAAGTCTTACCTTGGAGAGGTGTGGTTTATCTTGGACCGAGGCAAACTCAACCCGCAATATGTTGGACCTTTCGAAATCACTGAGAGAATTGGCAAGGTGGCCTAGAGGTTGAATCTACCCGAAGAACTCAGTGGAGTTCACAACGTATTCCATGTGTCGAATCTAAAGAAGTGTCTGTCAGATGAAACCCTCACAGTTCCTTTCAAGGAGCTCACCATCGACGATCAGTTGCGATTTGTCGAAGAACCAGTGGAAATCTTGGACCAGGAGGTCAAGATTCTCAAACGCACCAGGATACCTATTGTTCGAGTTCGTTGGGATTCCCGTCGTGGCCCAGAGTTTACCTGGGAACGAGAAGACCAAATGAAACACAAATATCCCCAGTTGTTCGAGAACAATGAAACCACTACTGAGGCTGAAGCTACTGCGGAATTTCGGGACGAAATTCCAAACCAACGGGGGGATGATGTGACACCCCAGGAAAACTACGCAACCTAACTAGCTTCCTCAGTAACTGTGACAACTGCCACTTTCTGGTAAATTACTTACATTTAAAGCAATGAATTAAGTTATACAAATACGTGATTAGAATATCCGAAATGCATGATTTCATGATATACATCTTAGAATACTTGTGGAATATTCATTTATGATGCACATGATTCATTTTTAGTGGTTACATTTAAAACAGTGTAAACAGTGCATCGAAACAACTAGAGTAGTGCCTAGTAAACTAGCGTGCTGACAAAAACTCAGGATCCGCAGAAACTAGTGTAACGATATTTTTAGGACTTATACGAAAGTCCAACATCAATTATACAATAAACCCTAATTGGAAATGCAAGGGTTTGGTCTAATATATTACCAATGTCCGATAGCACAAAAACTGCCCGAAAACTGCCAAAAACCACCAAAAATGACCATTTCAATGTTTTTCCGCAAAAATTCAGCATTGGTATTTTTACTACAAAGTGCAAAATGGGTTGTTTAAACTCAAAATCCATATGAAAATACATAGGGAACATTATATAAATATATAACCGAATGTTTCCCTACTATTTTCATAAGCGAACCTTTCGACTATCTTCTTGCGGAACGAGCGACAAAAGAATATCCGAACTACAATTTGACATATGTAGTGAACTAGTGAACATTATTTTTGGTCATTTTCATCCTAGTTATGATCATTTTAAGTCTTGAATCATATTGAAACTTGGTAATACATATAAACCTAAACATTTAAACTTTTTATCTTTTAACCTTAACAAAAAGTTACCATCATTTTTTTTACCACAAAAGACCCCCCCCCCCCTTCCTTTGAACCGTAAACAAGTGGGACCCCCCCCCCCCACTCTTTGTTTTTTTTTATTATTTTTACTTAATGGATGCTTATCTAAAATGAGGTGGAAGATGTGTTGTCATGGTTATAACATGGTTGGAAGAGTTAGTCATGAGGTGTAAGATTCTAACACTTATCCTTCTAAGATTCTAGCACATTATCACTTCATTACACCTTTTCAAACACACACAAACTCTCTCAACATCTTCATATCTTCATCCATATCACCAAGAACACCATAGAAAAACCACTTCATCTTCTTCATTTTTTCTATAATCAACATGGATTTTCATGGAACATAAGAAGATCTAAAGCACCTAGAAGCTAAAGCAACCTTTTTCATCCATCCAAGAGTCTTCTAACAACAAGATCTTCATCTTCTTTGGATCTTAACATCATCTAGATCATCCCTAGACTAGAGCTAGAAGTGAGCTTCTAAATTTATTTTTCTTACTTATTTATGTTATGATTATTATTATAACTAGTAAAATAACAAAATAATCATACATAATAATATTAAGATACAAAGAAGAAAAAAATACAAATCATGCTATGTATATGGTTGTTTATGTTGTGATTAAGATTGTTATTTGCATATTTGATCTTGTTGAGATGATTAAGACATGTATAACTTGTTAGATGATGTTCTAAAAATATGATCTAACAAGTACACATGAATATGTTAAAGTTTTTTTTTTATATAATGGATGATCAAAATTTATGGTGTAGTTAAAGTATCTAAGGTTTTTAAGTAAAAACAAGACTTTTTACAAGATTATAAAAAGTAACATACAACATGAGATTTTTATAAAAGTTGTTAAAACTAGAAGTAAACTTGGTTTTTGAACTAGTTAACACATGTCATGAGCAAGTTCAAAACCCTACATGATTTTGAGATCATCTTGATAAGATTATGTTATAAATCTTATTAGAAATCTTATGTATATTGTATATAAAAGTTATGAGTAAATTGTTGATGTTGGCCCATGGCATTATAGCCTAGTGGCATCTTGGTGGTGGGATAAGACTTTGGGACCATTAGGTCCTGGGTTCGATTCTCACAAAGGGGGGTTTTTCCCAGATTTATTGGTTTCCTCCTGAATTGGTGTATAGGCATTATAGCCTAGTGGAGATGGATATGATCGGGTGGTTCTGCTGGTGTCACGATGATACTCCAGTGGTCCGTCAGTGATCCTAATTTGCCGTTCAAAAAAAAATTGTTGATGTTGATTTAAAAAGAAAAAGGTATGTTTATTAAACATGGCAAAGTGATTAAAACAAAGGATATATGGCAAATTTTTCTTAAAAACTTTATGTTATAAAAACTATCATGTTGGTTAAATCTTTACAAGATTTACAAAGATTTAAGGAAAGGTTTTTATAAAAAGAAAAGATTAGATAAATATATATTTTTGAGAAAATATATATTTGTTCATTTTAACAAGTTATGTGATATGTAATAATTGGTGTATTAGTTATATATATCAAAGATAGGAACTTGATTAAAATGATAATAATAAACTCAAGAGACTTTATAATTAAAGTCTTACAAAACTACATATAAATATGCCTTAAAGACATGTTACGGACAATACGAACAATCGGACATAAACTATGGTCAAAACGGACGACGGACGAACTTATGGACATATTACCAATCCAAGGACTTAATATGACATCTAGACGATCTTTCGACACGGACACAAAAATTACGTTATCATTAACAAAATTCGGACATTTTGAAAACTTATAAAAACTATTATGTTTTTATTACCTAAAAAGTATAATTAGTAAATTTTTATAAAAATGTTTTTATAACAATGAAAGACTTATACTTTTTAATGGGCTATTATTTTTATATAAATGGGCTTACATTTTTAATGGACTTATATTCATAATGGGCTTAAACTAAATACATGGGCTAAGCCCAATATCAATAACTTATGGGCTAAGCCCAATAACAAACATATGGGCCAAAGGCCCAACACTATTTAAGCCCAACACTATTTGGGCCCAATATCATAAATTCTTGGGCTAAGTCCAATGACATAAATTGTAAAGAAATACAATTATACAAAGCTCAACAAACAATAACGACATACAAGTCTTACACATATTTAAGACATAAGACTTGTACTCAAGTTATTTACAAAGACCGAAGTGTCTAACAAATATAACAACGATTGTAGGTCGCAACACTGTTCAGGACTACCGCACGTGAAATCATATTTACTTCTACTCACTGACGCAATACTGTGAGTTCATGTCCCCTTTTCACTTTAAATGTTTTTCAAGCTTTACGACTATCGGGGAAAATACATGTACAAGAAGTATGATAAGTCAAGGAATGAAACACCTTAGATCATGTGCGAAATTAGGGCCATAACTAAAGCACCATTAATCCAAGTTTGGACCAAGGAACAAAAGGGTTAGATCTAATGGGTTTTGGCGAGCCCCACTCATGGCCATTCATTTGCCTAGGAGTGCGTTTGTTGCCCTACGACATGGTGTCGATACAATTAAAATCGTCTAGGGTTGGATTGCTTCCTATTTCGTCACACATATTAATGTCCTTGCAAAACATTAATGATCACGATTTCATTGACGCTTTTCATACTATATTTGATTCAAATACAAATACATTCTACATTTTTCGGATGTATCATACACAACTAAACTGCATGAACTCGCTCAACCTTTGTTGATTTTTCTACTTAAACATGTATTTCAGGGAATTAGTGGACCTTGTCAGGGATTCTAATTCAGGAAACAAGTATCAAGACTCCGTGCCATCTTTTGAAGGGTTTATCTATTATACTGCCGCTTTGCGGTGTTATAGTGGACAAAGCCTTAATGTTTAAAACTTTCGTTTTGAATGTATGAAATAGTAACAACTTATTTTCTTTGAAAGGTTTGTAAATTATAAACTTAAATGTATGTTGCGCATCTTTTGAACAATTATGGAAATGGCAATGGAGTATGTTTTATTCATTTAGTATGTTTACTTATATCGTTATGCAATGAGAACCAACAGATCACACCTCGCGCTTCCGCTACGAGCAGGGTGAGACAGTAACTACGTGCTAAACTTCGGGACAAAATTCTCTTTCAAGTTGGGGATGATGTGGTACCCACGAAAAAATCCACAGTTATCCTGAGTTAACATCTTGCTGTTTCGAATTACTTGTCAAATTTCGGGACGAAATTTCTTTCAAGTTGGGGATGATGTGACAACCCGAATAACTGAGGTTAGCACTACTTAACATTCCACAACCTTTGACGTGTGTCTCTACGTTTATTTGTCCATCTTGTGCACCACTGAATGTTTACGTGAACATGATTAATTACTATGCTAGGAATCGTTAAACGTTTTATGTGTCGCTAAATTAAGCTAGGTGATTAATTGAATTGAACTGCGAATGTAATTGATACACTTAGGCCACGAACTTGTTTAGTACGCACATATTGGGCCGCATTTGGGCACCTTGACACACACCCCCGGCTCACAATTGAAGTCTTAAACCCAAACCTTTTAAACTCGAAGCTCGGCCCACCCTTTTAGTGGTTTGTACCCGGCCCCAAACAAAACAGATAAGTGGGTTCGGTGGCCCTTATCCCGATTTAATATATTTATTTGTATGGTTCCATGCACTTTTATTCACACAAGAAATAGAAACCCTAGTAGCCTTGAACCCGATGGCAGCACTCAACGACAACTAGAAGGGGAGCCAGCCAAGTCGCAACTCTTTCCTTGTGTGTTAACTGATCGCCTTGTTTGTCGTAGGGTTAGTGTCTTATTTTTCGTTTCACTTACATGTTCATGAATATGTGATTGGAGATGCTATGTGATGTTGATTATGATTATTGGTTGTTGAGTATTTTGAATATGTTACATAATAAATGGGTAACATGCAACTGTCAGCATGCATGGATCGAATATGGAGGGTTGGACATAATGATGATGTTTTGTCTGATGTGTATGTGTTGGGAACAACCAAATTGTTATTTTAGGATTATAAATATGTGCATGAACATTAAAGTTTTGGATAGTAAATTTTAGTAATAATTCGTGATGTGTGTTTATACGTTCTGATTTGGTTTAACTTGCTTGAAACTGATAACCATGTTATGATAAAAGGGTAATTGGTAGTTAAAAGGGATAGTTAGGGTATGAATATTTACAACAAAACATGAAACTGATAACCTAGCAATTTCTAAAGAATAAGATTTGGAAATAATGTAAGTATGTAGAAGAACTATTGTTATATGGGCCACACGATGTTAGCGAGTTACTAGTTTTTTTTGGGCTGCAACCTTAAGCCAAGCCACACACCCGAGTGGGCCATGTATGAGAACGAATTGCACATTCTGTTGGGCTTGATGTAGTTGGGTTGGGTGATACAAACAGGAAACCTCTGGGTTACTTATTAAACGGTTTGAGCTACTTTCTCATGTGAATGACCAGTTGATTACTAGGTGTTACAATAAAACAAACACTTAGGGTATGAACATGCAATAGCTTGGGCTTTACATGTTATTGGGCCGCACACTTCACTAAATATCATGATCATATTTGGGTCGTGCCCTAGAGTTGGGTCGTAGACAAAAATTGGAACCCACACTACCTCAAACCCTGTAGATCGCACACTTTTAGGATTTATGATCGTTAAATATGGTCATGCAAACGAACTGATATTGGAGGATTCAAACACCTACTATGTGATACTATGATGTATGTTACTGAATGGATTGCATGATCTCTTGTTACGACTTGCATAATGATATGTGATTCAGGTGTACGCTACTTGTGTATTGTGTGTGAAGAATACGTAAATTGTGTGTATACGAAACTGATTGTCTTTGATAACCATGCTAGGATTTGATTGATCAACTTGAATACGTATATAAACATACCGAGCAAACCGAGGTGAGTTCACACTCTTAAGGCATGGGATTCCCGGTGGGTTGGGAATGGGATTAAGAAGCTAAGATGAAACCTGTATATTCACCACTAATAGACTACATTTAATCCTGCGTATTCTCGGATTGGGAAGAATACGTACCTCCGTCCTCGGATTGGGAAGGACGCCTACACTAAACCTGCGTATTCTCGGATTGGGAAGAATACGTACCTCCGTCCACGGATTGGGAAGGACGCCTACATTTAACCTGCGTATTCTCGGTTGGGTAGAATACGTACCTCCGTCCTCGGACTGGGAAGGACGCCAATATATATAACTAGTCTAGTGGTTTACAACATGGGGTAGCCCCACTGGTTATGGTTATGGTTTCGGAAACAAGGAACTGGTTAACATATGGTTTTCGAAAGAACTTATGATTTTTGGAACAACTTTAAAATGAACACCAACTGTGAACTCGCTCAACTTTGTTGTTGACTCGTTGTTACGTGCCTTGCAGGCCTTTAGGTGCATATTGTTGGAATATGTTGTCTGGGATGCTGGAGTGGTCATGGGTCGAGATACATGGAAACGCGAGACGAATATAATGGCTTTCACACACTTGGTTTATGAATTTCTTAATTAATGTACTATGCTTCCGCTGAACGTTAAATAATGTTTTGTAACACTTCTATCAATAATAAATTAAAGTTTTAATTGGAATAATTGTATTGAGTTTAACATGATTGGTGGCTAGATCCTGGTACGTCACACGCCCCGCGGTGATTCCGTGTGTGGTATTTTGGGGGTGCGACATCGATCCTGGGCAATGGATATCTGTTCTTGATTGTAACTTTGTTTTGTTCGCGATAATCAATGCATAAACGCATTGAGCCGTCCTTCTTCTTCACAAAAAGGATAGGCGCTCCCCAAGGGGATGAGCTAGGTCGAATAAAACCTTTCTCCAGTAAATCATCCAACTGTGTCCTTAATTCTTTCATCTCGATCGGTGCTAGACGATAAGGAGCTCGGGCTACAGGGGCTGCTCCTGGAATAATATCGATCCTGAATTCCACTTGTCTGTCTAGAGGCAAACCAGGTAGTTCTTCAGGGAATACGTCTGGATGTTCTGAAATATCAGGGATGTCTTTGATCTTGGGTTTTGGCTCATCAATGGTCACCTGTGCCGTGTAGATGACACAACCTTTCTTCAAACACTTTGATGCCTTAAGCATAGACACTTGCTTAGGCAATCCGTACTGCGTATCTCCTTGAATAGTAAGTGGCTCACCATAAGGGGTCTTGATAACCACTTGCTTTTTGTCACATACAAGTTGGGCTTGGTTATGAGATAACCAATCCATACCTATCACTATATCGAATCCAACCAATTTCAATGGAAGCAAAGACAGTGGAAAAGATTGATTCCCAATGGATATGAAACATCCATCTAATATTGTTGAAGCAGTCTCTATGGTACCGTCGGCCAATTCTACTTCATACTTTAGGCTTAGAGTCTTAACAGGCAGATTTAATAATTTACAAAATTTATTGTCTACAAAGGACTTATCTGCATTCGAATAAAACAACACTCTAGCATAATCATCATTGATAAGAAAGGTACTTGTTATCACATTATCGTTTTGCACAGCCTCCTGAGCATTCATTTGGAAGACCCGAGCATTGGTCTTCTTAGCCTCTTCAGGCTTCTTTGGGTTTTTAGGGTAGTTAGTCTTTATGTGCCCCTTCTCGTTGCACCCATAACAGGTTGCATCCTTCATTTTCTTACAATCCAAAGTTCTATATTCTTTGGACTTGCAGATCCCACAAACCTTAGGCTGTGTTTGCGATTGTGATTTCGATTCAAACCTGCACTTCCCAAAATGGTGCTTCTGGTAGGTTTTGCATTTGGGCTTCTCCCTGGTCTGCTGGGTATCCTTTTTAAACCAAGAACCCTTCTTGTGCTCAAAGTTCCCCTTTCGTTTCTTATCGGAGCGACGAGAACTCTCATCCTCCCGCTTCCTCTTTCCTTCATCAGAAGCTTTAGCCGCCCTCTGTCTAACCGCATCCAGTGTGACCTCCAATAAAACGTGCTATGCGCTTCGGTTCCGGTGTGACCAAATAAGGAACCAATCGGGACATAGTGTTGAAGCTTGTAAGATACTCCTGACAATCCAAGTTCTTCATGACCAGAGTCAAGAAGTCGGTTTCAATCCTTTCCACCTCATGCTGAGGACAGAAGTTATCCTTGATCAATGCTACAAATTGTTCCCAAGACATGTTATAAAGTGGGATTTTCCCTGTGGCTTGAACCAACGATCCCCACCAAGCCAATGCTTCTCCCTTAAATGATTGTGAAACAAATTTCACAATATCCTGTTCCGCACAACCACTTATATCAACTACAGTATCCATCTCATCTAGCCATGTCATACAATCAATGGCTCCTTTTTCTCCTGTGAAGTCCCTCGGTTTGCAAGAGACGAAGTATTTGTAAGAGCAAGTTTTGACACGTGGCTCCTGATTAAGCACAATTTGCTTGGATGGCTGACTCTTCTGGTTTGATGAGTGCTGTGAATCGTCTTTCTTTGATGTATGTGTTTTAGTATGAGGTACAGATTGGGTCTTAGTATGAGCATTACTTGGTTCCTTGAACTGTCTGTCAATGGCTCTAGTAACAGCATTGTCTATCATTGCTTGTAGATCTGCGCCCGTTACATTCATTCGGGTGTCGTCATTTATTTCCCTTGGATGGCTATTAACTTCTTAAGATTCAGCCATGAAGCTTGATTGCTATAAGGCAATTGACAATAATTTGTTTAGAAGTTTATTATGAAACCATCATTTTTCGATGATTCATTAACCATGGTAAATATAGACCATAGAGGTTAATTCGTTAACCAGGTTTATTTTAATCTTTTTATTATAGTTATTCCCAGTTATAAACTATTTAGGAATTTTAAAGTGGCACAAAAGGCCTTGTCACTCGGACAGTTTTGATTTATAAGCCATGATCTTATAAGATCGAGGCATTAAGGCTCGAACATAGTTCATTACCTTTCTTGACAGGGAGTCATAGACTACAACTGTCTTTTGTCTTATTGGACAATCAGTATGGCCCGTAGGCACTTCATCACTAATGGATGTTTATAATGTGATCATCGCATTGATGATATAAGCTATGATTTTCTAAATCATTGGGCGAAACAAGGAATTTGGAAGAATCTAATGTGAAGATGACTGGTGTGACTTTATCGAATCATATTTGTCAGGAGTGCTAACATGTTTTCAGATGTTAACAAGATTTACTTTCTTAAAAGGGTTTACCAACATTGCCATGTCTTAAAGTGACATATAGGCTAGGTTTTATCCTTAAGATTTTATTTAATATTAAAATGGCAGATCAATTAAAATTGAATTGATATTTTGATTTGTGATTTGATGTATATGTATATGTTTAATGCCAATTGTAATTTCAAAAAGGAAAATTCATAATAAGTCCTAAAAATTACAATAATGCCCTAAACGGGTCTTTAAAGAAATAACATTGTCCACGCAAGGACTAAAATAAGAGTGACAAGTCCACACAGGGACCAAATATATAAATGAAACGTCCACGCAGGGACTTATTTAAAGACAAAATAACAAAACAATAAATAAGTATTTTTAATAATCCTTCTTCTTCTTCCCCTTTATGAGGTTTGCCAACCCCTTCAGAAAACCGCGGTGACTCCTACGCTCTTCTTCTACCCCTTGTTCCACCTCATGCAACCGCTGGAGGATTTCCTGCTGCTGTGGTGGTTGGATTTGTGGCGGCTGCTGCTGCTGTGGTTGAGGAGGTGGTGGGTATTGAAACCCATATGTAGGGTACCCAGTTGGGTACGTAGCTGGATAGGGTCCAGGGTAGAGAGCATTGTAGTTTGCCGCTTCAAGGTACGGGTCAACGGCAGGGGCATTGTTGTAATTATAACCCGAGTAAGCCTACGGCTCAAACGGGTTGTACCCGGCTGCACCTGGGTATGATAGGATTGGGTTATCATAACCCATGTGTGGTGCTGGTGCGACTGGTGCAGAGTCAACTTCAGAAACAGGATTTGAAGGCCCACCCAATTGCGGGTCTTCATACAGCGGCGGGTAGTTGTTGTTGCTGGAGTGTTGGGGGGTGCTGAAATGAAAATCC
This sequence comes from Helianthus tuberosus, assembly GCA_030545235.1. Lineage (NCBI taxonomy): Eukaryota > Viridiplantae > Streptophyta > Magnoliopsida > Asterales > Asteraceae > Helianthus > Helianthus tuberosus. The sequence continues at coordinate 37,857 of JARYGA010051723.1, read as the reverse complement.
CCATGCACGGACATCCGTGCACCTCTTCTTCGCCTCGGTGGTTCTAGAGGCAGTTGCTGTTCTAGCGGTGGTGGTGGCGTGACCGCCTCAAAATGTGGGTCCTCAGAGGGGACCTGTTGGTGTGGTGGTGAGTAGCGGTTAGGGGGAGTATACTCCCACTTGTATGTAGCCCATCTTTCAGCAAAAATATATGGGCCCCTGTAAGGCGAACCATGAAAGGATGATCTGCTAGAAATCTCAATGGGATGCGTCGACGTCCCAGATGGTGGCATTTCTGGATCTGGATCTTCGTCCACATCCATATCCTACATCTCAAGATAGTGGTCAGCCAGTCCCAAAGGGTTTGGACCCTCTGGTTCTTGTACCTGGTTCATCGGGTTGAACCGGCTTTGGAAATAGGGAGTTGGGTTCTAGAAAGAACTGTGAGAACCCGAACGCTGCAACGGGATAAAAGAATGATGCGAATCATGAGGCTCCTCGTCTTGTTGTGGCCCGAACGTATGGTGGTAGGACGGTGAGGAACTAAGTGAGACTGAGCGTCTCGCAGGCTCCAAGTAAGTTATCCAGTCTTCGTGAGGACTAGAGCTAAGTGTTGCTGATGGAGTATGCCGGTGTGATGGTCCGGCTTCATGGTCGTTTCTAGCAGTCATTGGAGCTTTTCCTCTTCCTCCTCGGCCTCTAACTCTCGGCGGCATCTTGTTTTTTTATCCTGTCAAAACAAACAAAAGAAACAACCCAAGAAAACAATTAAGATTAGGATTAATCCTAGGTCATTTGCCTAGACTCGGAAGTCAAGGAATGTGCAACTGTGTCATTGAGATTAAACACAAAAGGCTAGTGTTTAATTCACTCAATGTTGGCTCTGATACCAACCTGTCACACCCAGATATTTCCACGTATTACCGGTGGGCCCGGTGGAGAGTATCGTGACGTAGTTGATATCATCATAGACAAATTGATCACAGTTTAATGCACAGCGGAAGTCTAAAAATAATATTACAAACCGAAATCGAAAGTATAATAAAATATTACACAACGGTTGTAAGCGGATCCACAGGCGGATCTAAAACAGAAAGTAAACATAGTTCAACAGACTAGTATTAAGAGCTTGCAAGACTCTTTATCTAATACTCAAGAGTTCCAGCCCATTTCGTGTAGTACCTGCACTTAATCTTTTTGAAAAATACGTCAGTTTACACTGGTAAATACAATTAATTGACTCTTTTAAAAAGTGTTTATAAAATTGGTTTGGATGCACAAGGCATAAATCTTTTATAACTTGGGACAGTTATTAAAAATAATCTTGTATACAGATTTATATGTTTGTCGTCCATTCAGGGCCCGGTTAGAAGAGCCAAGACAAGATTAATAGACACACCACTAGTATAAGCCCACAAGAAGTTTTTTCACGAGTGAGATATCGTTTTACATACCTGTCAGGTGTATGCCTACACCCCGTGCTTAAGTCGTGGCCATTTCAAATGAATGAGCCGAGGATATCCAGGACACGGTCATTAACCTCCAAAGGCTTTGTATCAAACAAAACAGATTAAAACGGGTTATGCAATTTTATTAATCACAATCCGATTAAATGATTTCATACCCGACCAAGCGGTATTATTATAATACCGTATCCCAAGCCCGTATAAGGGAAAATAAGTTAAAAGTATTTACCTGAGCTAAATTAAATGTATTCTCAGTCGTATTTTCTAATCAGCAAGTACAGGGAGCTTTTTCTGGGCTCCTAATCTGGAACGAAGGTTTTAATAACCATTCAGATTCCTAACGGGTCTAATTTAAGTTAAAACTTAGACCGGTTAGTTTTAAAGAAAGGTTTACGGTTCAAAACGCAAGATTAAGCGGAGACCGGATTAGAACGTGACTTTGACCCAACGAGTATGAAGACTTGTATAAAATGGGTAAACTAATCACATTCTGGATTTTGAAGTAAAAATGATAAGGTTTGACCCGTTTCGGCTAGTTTATGCAAACTAGTTACATAAACCGTACCGAACGCGTATATGCATAGCGGGTAACCGAATGAGTCATGTACAAGTTCCATAAATTATTATGCTTAAAATATGTTGAGATATCAGTAGGATATCTTCCATTACGCCCAAAACGAATTTAAAACCAATTTAAGCCCCGTAAGGGTATTTTGGTCATTTTAAAGTTTATAAAAGAGGTTTAATAGCAAACTGAGATTTTGGTCTAAAATGTTCAGTAAAAACATTTATTTTATGTTGTTATATCAGCAAGATATCATACATATGTGTGTTCAATCAGTTATGGCCAAACTATGCATCGTAGGGGCATTTTGGTCAATTCACATATGCTTTTAAGGTTAAATTTGGAAATCTGAGTTCAAGACTTATACTTACTGTTAAAGTATAAAAATTTATTTATAACAACAGTAGGTAACAAGTCTTAGGCGTTAAATATGGGTTTAAACCATACTATGCGCTTAATAAGTGTAAAAGTCGGTATTTGACGATATTTGAAATGTTTATAAAATTTTGAAGTCCTGATCAGTTTCTAAAGCTTAAAATATTTTATTTAACATATGAAATTAGTAGGAAAAGGCTCGGTATCAAAATGATATGTAAAACTCATTTTATTAGTGAAAAGGGCATTATCCCCAATACCGAATTTGCACTAGAACTCTATGTTATGATTAGTATAAAATTTGACAAAATATTTCAAAAATCCCTAAATACTATATCTTAACAGTGGGTAGCAAGTTTGGTGCCAAAAATTGGGTTTAAATATGATTTATACCAAAAATGCCACTTAATTAATAAAAAGCTTTTGTTTTACGATATCTTGCATATCTTTCATTTTAGACCAGAAACGGATGTCAAATTTTTATGACATACTTATAAATCAGTAATGAAGATTTTTGTCCACTCACATTTCCAAAAATTTCGTTTTTATATCAAATGGGCATAATGGTCAACTTTTAAGCATTTAACGGAAACATGCAATGAACTAGGATTTCAATGGAACCATGTTGTATAACTTCAGAGGGTTATACTAACATATAATATGGTCCTAAAGGAACCCTAAGGCATAACTAAACTAAACTAAATCGGGTCAGAACTAAAAGTCAAAGCAAAAGCCTACTTTTACGACTTTAGATTGCGAACCGAACCTAATACTCAGAATTGTCGGGTTGAACATGCCTACTTTGACTTTTCTGTTAAGTAGTTTGACCCAAAAATTGACCAAGTAAATGTGATAATTAGGAGGTGGCCTTTTAAGGGTTTATCACCTACATAATTACCAACACATAGCCACTTTCAATTCGAATAATGGCTGGACCGTTAGTGATTAATCACAAAGTCAAAGCGTATTTACGATATCTTTGACTTTCGGTCATTACACTAATGAAAACTTAACTATAGAGGCTAAGAACACTTACAATAGTCCTAAGCACGGAAATTTAACTATAGAAAGCTTCCTAGATATCCAGGATGCTTCAGAGATCAATTGAGAGCTCTAGAGATGGAGAATATAAGAAATTTTGAACTTGTGCAATTGAAAGAACAACTCCAAGCCCCTATTTATACCACAAGAGCTCATCACCAGATCAATCCAGGTGTTTACTGATGTTCTCTGATGATTACAGGTGTCCCAAGTGGTATTTAAAACCAACCAATAGTCCCTTGTTTCGAGATCTTGTGAGTGCATGGCTGTTTTGGAGAAGAGAGGTGCAGAACCTGCACCTGTGCATGATTTCTGATCAGGTCACGCCGTCGCGTCACGCGATGGCAGAGTGGTGAGGGTGTGGCGTGACGCCACCATGAGGGTTACCAGCCAAATCAGTTTCAAACTTGACAGTTTCACCCCCTGAACCTTTTAAAACGTAATAACTTTTATTTCAAGCACATTTAACCCATAAAATTTATATTTTGATGATCCTTAGAATATAACAAAACATCGTTAGGTCTGGTTTCATTAAATGATAACTGAAAACACAAGTTTTGCCTTGTTGACGCTTTTGACCCTTTATTTACGAAAGTTAACGTTTTTAATATCAAACGATATCGAAACCTCGTGAATTTTTCGTCACTTATTCTTGAGAGTATAATTAATCGTTACAAAGCCTCGGGTTTGTTAAAAGGTCACTCAGAGGTATTAATTTAACATGTTGACACATTTAACCCTCGCGTCTTGTAAACCTTCACTTTCTTTTACAAACGGTTTCATACGTTTCACAATTCATTCGTTTAAGAGTATATACGTTGTGTATGGTTGTTGAGAGGCATAATTTTCATATGTTAACACTTTGGATCTTTCTACACACATACTTTCTTTGTTCGTCAACTTTAGTTCTTTGAAATCAATTCATTACACGTTTAAAGTTCATGACACGTGTCTTCATTATATTGGACATGATTTTTGCGAGGTATTACAACCTTTTTCTAGATGCTTTGATGCAGGGTTGGTTCTCCGGGCCGGGACATCCATCTCCTTGGCCTTACTGACTGTGTCTTTTCCCCTGACAAAATCTCTAACTCGATCTATAAGGTTGTCAAACGTGGGCGGGAACTCCTGACCCAGGTTTTCACATAGCTGTGTGTGTTTCAACCGTTGATGAAGCTGCTGATCTTCATTACCTCCGGGACATCTTTGATGTTCATGCTTATCTTAACAAACCTCTCCATGTACTGGTCTACCCGCTCGTTGTCCCGTTGCCATATGTGCATAATCTATTTGGGATTCTTGATCACTTTCCTTTGCTGACTGAAGTTCCTCAGGAACTTCTCGCTTAGCTCCTCGTAGCTGTCTATTCCTCGGGAGGGAGGCTATCGAACCAGAGCCTGGCCCCCTCTGTCAGGGTCTGGACGAACATATAGCACCAAGTGGGCATAGGCCATTGCCCCAGTTGTCCTGCACCCTTGAAGGCATGCAGGTGTTCCTCCGGGTCTTTTGTCCCATCGTATCTGTTGAAGTTCAAGGGCAGTTTGAGCTTCGGAGGCATGGGTGCCTCAGCAATCCTTTTGGTGAACTTTGAGACCTCAGCTAGGTCTCGAGGCAAATAGGGTTGGTCCAACCCGCTGTCGTCTTGATTTTCCTTTTACTTTCCCTTCTGCCATTTTCCTCTTATAAGGTCCTCCCTATCCTCTGACGTCATTTGCATCAGGGCTATCATGAAGGTTTCTAAGGAATCGGAGTTATCGTCTTTACTCTGTGGGCGAGCTTCTCCCTTGCTGGGTGGTGTGTCAAAGGACAACCTGGCTTTGAGGCTCTCCAGCCTCTCCTGCCTCTCTAAGTCCTCAAGGTGCTTCTTGAGTTCTTCTTTGTGCATGGCTACGAAGTCTGGGGTGATAGTGTTTCTTTTTTCTGAAGCTCCCACCTGATTCTCATTCTCTTCTTCGTGAGTGATATCTTCTATTAGGACTGCATCACTGGTACCGTCTGGATGGTTCATGAGCTAGGAGGTGGTGTTGCCATGTCGTCTTTTTCGGATGATGGGTTCTTACAACGTCGATGGTTTTTTGAGTGAGAAGATCAGCCGGACCGACGTCCCACGGATGGCGCCAATGTCGAGCCCTGAGGTCACTGATGACGTCGAAAGGATCTCGTTGACGTTGCAATGCCCCTTTTCCGTCTCCTACAAGAATGAAAACCGTTGGCCTCGTCACATAGGACCCCGGAGGGGGGATCCGTGACCAAGCTCCGGCGTGAGAGTAAGAAAACTTGCCAGGAAAAAAATGAGAAGCTTGTTCCGACGAATATGATCATCGGAATATTCTCCTTAGTGTGGATTCTTATGAATGGATAATTATTCCGGAATAAATGCTAGGGTAGTTCTGGTCGGAATAAATGCTAGGGTAGTTCTGGTCGGAATAAATGAGACTGTTATGTATTTAGTGAGGGTTTTCTTGCCCGTTAAGGGTTGATACTTACCTTCCTTATATAAAGAGGATCGCTTATCTATCTTGGAAAATGGTGCCCGGATGATCTAACGGTATTTTACTGCCTTTGGGGGACTCTGACACGTGTCTGAGTGTCACACCCTGGCTTTGCGGAAGCGTGGTTAATTTGGTGTGACTTCTTAATACCATAGCTTAACCATAACAAAGCTATATGAATTAAAACCATGTAAGATCATCCATTCGATTAAGTTTTAAAAACCAAATACAATAACATTGTCTTAACGAAAACGCATCCTAACGACATTGTTCAATAAACACAAACATCAACATGACATAAACACAGTTTAAGGACTGTGACTTGTCCAGGAAAGAGTCACATTCCCCAAACCCGGATGACCTCGTAACTAGTGCAGCGGGAAAACTTGTCATACCGCGCCAGATCCTTTAATTCCCTGAAATACATGTAAGTTGAAAAATCAACAATAATGTTGAGTGAGTTCATGTGTAAGTGAGTAAATAAACCTTTGTATGTATAAAAATCCTGATATGTAGCAAATAAGGAAAAAGAGATCACCAATGGTTTGCAAGGCCATTGATATGTGTGAAGTGCAAGTAGGAAGACTCAAACCTAGCAGATTTCGCGATGGGTACAAAGTCACCCCAAGGTCCGTTCTGTTTGGGCCTGGGGTTGGGCTCGCTACACCCAGATAGATCTACCGCTTACGTCCCTCGGTCCTACAATGAGGATTAATGGCCTCCAGTTCCCGCCTACCCACTCACATGATCTAAGTAGTAAACCTCCTTACGCTAACCATACCATGTATAAAGTACTTGTAATCAAAGTAACATGTATTCCACCCCCGCAGTTTAGAAAACTGAAAACAGTTAAGAGAAAAGGGGGACATGAACTCACAGTGGTGCGTCTCTACCAGGTATACCTCCAAATCGAGCAGCTGTATGACGACCTACACGTACTAACTCTATTAGACGGACGGCCGTGCCTTAGCTTTAAGGTTTAAGTTTTTGGGAAATAGTTAGACAACTATTTCGTGTTTATATTCGGTATACTTGGTAATCATTTTCCTTCCCAAGGATGGGGGATTTAATACATGTGTATTTGTATAATTTCGAAATATATTATTAAGTCTCACTTAAAATATATTTTATTTCTAACTCCAAAATATAATTATTCTTCTCAAAAATATTATATTTTCTATTACATAATTCTCCCAAAATGTGTAAGTTACGTTTTAATGATTGAGTGGTAATAATAATTACCGGTGTAACTTAAATATTTATCGTAGAGACGTTCGTATTATTTTGGATCCATTAACATTCGATAGTATTATTTTTACCCTAAAAATTGTAACATCCGTGCTTGTAATCATTGTGAACAGTTCTATTATCAATAAGACGATGTTATTTGATCTCAATGTTTGTTTTGTTATGTTTTACATTTTTCATGTTTTGACTTTTGTTCGATTTCAAACTCTACATCGCTTTCTGGAGAGTTATACGCAAACTGGTGCGAAAACGTAATCAGTTTAATGCGACAAATACTCCGGAACATCAACATATACTTAACATACCTTAAATAACCTTTACATAACTTAGATATAAGTTTTGAAGGCTTTGGTATGGCAAAAACAAGTTAATTCGACTACAGGGACTAAACTTGACAAACTGCAAAAGTATGCCAATTTGAACTGTAACGAACATTCCGGGACATGACCATAAGTTAAACACACCTTAAATATCCTTTACATATCTTAGTAATAGGCTTTAAGGGGTTCGGTGCGCTAAAATAAACTTTTGGGTCATTCAGGGACTAAAAGTGTCAAAAAATGCACAAGTTTGCACTTTTGCGCATAACTCACGTTCTGAATACATCTGGACATCCAAAAATTTATGTAAGCACTATAATATTTTATTTTAGTGTTTGGCATGAGAAAAATCCATTCGTCACGCAATTTGGATCGTTTTTCACGCTTATGCGCATTCCGTCGTAATTAACCGAACAACGCGATTGTACGGCTAAACGAACCGACATCCGGCATATTTTTGAGCATGTTTCATGTTCCCTATACTTTAACATCCTTGTGAAGCTTAAAAATGGGCTTGACGGGTGTTAGAAGTGCCAAAACACGACGATACGCGCTCAGGAACCAAAACTGCAAAACTGCAAAAAAAAAATATAAAAAAAATAAATTAATAAAAAAATGCAGCAAAAAGCCATTTTAAACATAAGTTAGCAGCCCCTAACACTTCCCAAAGGTCAAGTGCCACATGTTAATCTCCTATGGTGGCCAAAACTAGTTACCACAACATTTTGACAAGTGTACGGCCTAGATCGTGCCCCCTTTTCCAAGAAACGATCCTAACGGTTGTGGGTTTACTATAAATACCCAACCCATTTTCACTCATTCCTCACTAGAATCTGATCTAAAAGACTCTAAGTTGAAACCATTGTTTCATACCTGAGTTATTTGGATCTAGATTAGCATTCGGGGACCTTTCGTAAGTATTCTTTCGTTCTTTTATCGCTTTCGAGTCCGAAAGTCAAACTTTGTTTGACTTTCTGCATTGACCAGTTTATGGTCGATGAGAAGTTCATTTGAACTTCATAACGTGAGCGTGATCACGATGGTTATAGTCCCTAGTGACTATACCTACTGATTACCACGTTATCTAGGCTCAGTGACGAGTCGTAGTTTCGGTCAGAATACGTATTCTTGCGTATTTTGTAACCAAACTACTTATGGGTATCAAAACCGTTTGTTTTGATACCAAACCTGTTTTCTAAACTTAGTTAAGCATGTTTTAACATGCTTAGCTCGTCACTTTTAGTTGTGCTTATATAGGGTCGTAAGGTAAGCGATCTAAACAATCGCTTATACTTTCGAACCCGACCCATTTGGTCGATCATTAGGATCCGACCAAATACATTAGGTTACCATAGTATATAGGGAATAACCCTCTGAGGTTATACCTTATGGTCGCTACGTTTAAGTAGTTGTATGATAGGTAATTTATATGCCTTAGGTAAATTACCAAAATACCCCTTTATGCCAAAATTCATTTTTAAACATATGTAACATAACTTTTGACATCTAAACTGATTTGACAACCATATTAGACATGTTAAGGCATATATTACTTGTCATAGGACTAGTTAGGCGGTCCAAACGCGTTTCACGCGAACGACGCGTTAAAGTAGCATAAGCTACCTAAACGGGTCGTAATGGGTCACAAGCACTTAGGATAGGTTTCATTTAGTATGTAGGCTTTGTTAAACCATAGTACATGAGTACCCATACTCATTTGGTTTACGAACCCTCATTCTATCCGGTCTTCCGATTTAGGTCCGGTTTATTAATGTAGTTACCTATATTAGGTGCCGTTTGATATTCCGTGATCTCTAGCATTGCTTGGTGGTTATCTTAGGACTTCTGAGCAATCTCAAGTGAGTACATAGAACCCCTCTTTTACTGTTTTCCAAACTGTTTTGGGGTGGAACACATGTGCCTACTTGTTACTTTCGTGCTTTCCTGTTTTCACATCATATACCTGCTATGTTTGTTAGTACATTATAGTACATGATTTCATTACGTTTCATGCTATGTATGTCCATTGTGTGCATATTTAGTACATTGTTTTACATTACATTTCTGCTATGTATGTTAACTGATAGCATGCTAGCACATTGATTTACATGACTTTTCTGCTTTGTATGTTAACTTAGCATACTTAGTACATTGTTTTTATATAACATGTTCACTTTTGCTATGACATTTGGTTTGCACAGACGAGACTATTATACGTTCATTAACATTAGCTACGCCGCTCGGTAGTAAGTACCGGTACCATAGGACTTGACAAATCCCATTCCTGACATCCCGGGTTTGTTTGGATGTAAGGAATGACTGAATCCGAATACAATTCTTTTGATAACCTTGAATGAAAGGGTTATCCGACTGTCTCAAGGCTTGAATGTATGCGTTAACTTACCACATAAATGTTTGTATCAATGTAACATGCATTACTTTATAAAACATAACTTTTTGATACATTCAAAATACTTTGTTTTGTACATTTCTACATTTGGACTATTTGACAATACTTTACTTACAAGACATAACATTTGTTACACATTACTTGACTACTTTTGGATTATCAACATTTGACATGGTTTATACAAGGACTTTTGACAATTAGTTTAAACATAGACATTATACATTGTTGGTTGGTTAAGTGACTTAAGTAACGAAATGTGAGTAATATGACACAAGCATGGTGGATACGCCGGTGGTACTTCCTATATATAAGTGTTTGTATTATATTACATATCATAGCATTATTTAAATCATTGATTTTGGACTTATACATTTTATACAAGTAACATGTTTTCACAAGACTTTGTTTTACGATACGGTTTATTTTATACAACTCATTTTACATGGTTATTCATTTAACCATACATTATTCTTTTACTTATACATATCATCTGAACTTATTGTTTTTCAAGCGATTTACAAAACAAATCAAATTACAAGGTTCATGACTAAACATTTTCTTAAACTTAAGTCATGAATCTTATTTTCACAAACCTATGTATCTCACAGGCATTTTTATGCTGACGTACCTATTTTCACATGTGTTTTCAGGAGCTTTTCCGTAGGATGATGATCGTGACACTAGGGCGGACCTGTGCCTTAGAGATTTAAAATGAAGAAAGACTTAGTTTAATTATGTTCTGAACTCTTTAATTTCTGTTTAAGACAATGAAACTCTTATGTTAATAAATAAAATACAACTTTGAATGCCATGGTTATGAAACAATTAATTCTGTTACAACACTCCCCGACGTTTTCCGCCACGTCTTGTATGCTATACGTGGTCGGGGTGTGACAGAAGAGTTGGTATCAGAGCCAATGGTTATAGGGAATTAGGTTATTAGTAATGCTTTGACCTAGACTATAACCTTTCTAGGACCCTAACACAAGTTATCTTGTGTTTAGATCTTAAAACATGTACGTCACCTATCCTTAGGTGATTATCAAAACAAGAACCAAATTTTTCCGAAACGATTTTTGAAAAACAATCTTCTGTTTTTGAATGATTTATTACAAGGTTTTGAACCCTCTATTGTAAGGTTTTGAACCCTCTGTTATATGGTTTTGAACCCTTCCAGTTTGACTAAATTTTTGGCCTTGTGCCTTCAAATTTTCAAAATCTCGTCAACGTTTTGGGTTTTAAATAATGTGAACACGTGCAAACTGGAAGAGTGAATGCCTGTATTCTGGGTTTTCTGTCTAGGCAAGCACTTCGTATACATCTCATCAGACGCGAGACCAGTTGTGCTTACCTGGGAATTCTTGGGATGAGTGTTCACTTATAGGCGAGCATGTCTTCATGATACATTATTTTTGACCCATTTACTTTGATTAGTCACTGTGTGTCGTTTGTTTACTTTGTGATACGGACAAATGACCACCATCTTTGCTTTTGTTGATTTTGTTTCATCTCATTCTTTTCATCCCATCATCTCACTCGTTTCATTTCATGTTTCCTCTTTTAGAATGCCTCCTCGACGCGACAATCTGATTGCGACTGCCGAACTGGCAGAAATTATTGCGGAGCAGATGGCTGCTCAGTTCCCAAATCTCTTTGCTCAATGGCACGCAGCCAACAATAACAACAATGCTCCATGCAAATACAAGGATTTTAACTCGGCTAAACCACTCAAGTTTAGTGGTTCTGAGGGAGCGACTGGGCTTCTTCAATGGTTTGAGAGCATTGAGAATACTTTCCACCACGTGCAGTGTCCGGATAATCGCAAGGTCGAGTTTTCTTCGAGCGTGTTTCAGAAGAGGGCTCTCACATGGTGGAATGGGGTTATGAGAGATCGGGGTGCAGAAGTTGCTCTAGCGCAAACTTGGGCTGAACTTAGGGCCCTTATGATGAGGGAATTCTGTCCTCGTCATGAACAGCGAGCGTTGGAGAAAGAGTTTGAGGACTTGAAACAAGACAGTGGCGAGCACAGGGCTTATACTGATAGGTTTGAAGAGTTGAGCCTGCTTTGCCCAACTATGGTTACCCCACTCGACAAGGCTATCGAAAGATACATCGACGGCCTACCTGACTCGGTACAAGACATCATTACTGGTAGTAACCCTGCCACGCTACGTCAGGCGATCGAGTTATCAGCGACATTGACTGAGTCGCAGGTTCGAAAGGGAAAGCTGCATAAAAAGGGTGACAAGGGTAAGAAGCAGGTGTCTGATAAGGAGGATAGCAAGAAAGGTCAAAACAAGAAGGGAAAGAATTCTGGAGGGTCTAGGAAGCGGAAGGCTTCCCAAAACTATGCCGTTACTGCACAGGCCCAAGCTGCACCAAATCAGCATGCGCAACCACTAGCCAAGAAGCCTTATCTTGGCACTGCACCTTTGTGCAACAGGTGTAACGGCCATCATCAACCACACCTCCAGTGTCGTCAGTGCACCAACTGCGGAAGATCTGGTCATCTTACTGCCGCCTGCCGCATTCCTGTTAACCAGAACCAGGCAGTTTAGAACCCGGCTCAACAAGTTGCTCAGCCTCTTGCTCAGCAACAAGGTCAAGCTGCACGACCTCATTTTCCTCCTGGTTCGTGCTACAATTATGGGGATCTGACCCACTACAGGAACCGGTGCCCAAGGCTAGCCAACCAGAATCAGAATGCGAACCCGAATCAGGCTCAGGCTCGAGGTCAAGCTTTAAACTTGAATGCCCAAGAGGCGCAAGCGGACGATAATGTGGTGAACGGTACGTTCTTTATTAATAAGCAGCCTGCATCTGTTCTTTTTGATTCGGGTGCCGACAAGAGTTTTGTGTCATTGTCTTTTGAGCCATTACTTCGCGTGTCTAGAACAAAACTAGGTAAACCTTTGACAGTAGAAGTTGCTAGTGGTGAACCCATTGTTCTTGATTCTGTTCTTCACAACTGCCAGTTGAACCTTAACGATCATCTTTTTCCTATTAACCTCACGCCTATGCAACTTGGAAGCTTCGACGTCATTGTGGGTATGGATTGGTTATCCAAGCATCACGCCGAGATAGTTTGTTCTGAGAAGATTGTTCGTGTGCCGCTTTCGACAGGCGAGATCCTACAGGTTCAAGGTGAGAAACCATCTGGTGGCCTCAAACTCATGTCTTGTTTTAAAGCTCGGAAGTATTTGCAGAAGAACTATGTGGCTTTCTTAGCACATGTTACAGCAGATAAAGGCAAGGGTAAGTCTATTTCAGATATTCCTGTCGTTCGGGATTATTCTGAAGTTTTCCCTGAAGAGTTACCTGGTCTACCTCCAGCACGCCAAGTCGAGTTCCGCATTGATCTCGTACCTGGTGCAAATCCCATTGCCAGAGCTCCATATCGTCTTGCACCATCTGAGATCCAAGAGTTGTCTAAGCAGCTTCAGGAGCTCTCTGACAAAGGTTTTATCCGTCCTAGCTTTTCACCCTGGGGTGCTCCCGTTCTTTTTGTCAAGAAGGAGGATGGATCCTTTAGGATGTATATCGATTATCGTGAGCTTAACAAGCTTACTATCAAGAATCGATATCCCCTACCGCGCATAGACGACCTCTTTGATCAATTACAGGGCGCTTCTTATTTTTCGAAGATTGATCTACGTTCCGGATATCATCAACTTCGTGTGCATGAAGAAGATATTCCCAAGACAGCATTCCGCACTCGTTATGGGCATTATGAATTCACAGTCATGCCATTCGGTTTGACTAATGCTCCTGCGGTTTTCATGGACTTAATGAACAGGGTATGCAAACCTTATTTGGATCAGTTCGTCATTGTTTTTATTGACGACATCTTGATTTACTCCAAGACGCGAGCTGATCACGAGCAACATCTTCGTCTTACTTTGGAACTCCTAAAGAAAGAGCAACTTTTCGCCAAATTCTCCAAGTGCGAATTTTGGCTTAAAGAAGTTCAATTTTTAGGACACATTATCAACGAACAAGGTATTCATGTAGATCCCTCCAAGATCAGTGCGATTAAGGATTGGGATACGCCTACTACTCCTACTGAGGTTCGTTCTTTTCTTGGTCTAGCGGGTTATTATCGCCGCTTCATAGAAAACTTCTCGAAGATTGCAGTTCCTCTAACTGCTCTAACTCAGAAGAAAATGCCCTTTTATTGGGGATACAAACAAGAGGAAGCTTTTCAAAACTTGAAGCAGAAGCTTTGCGACGCGCCTGTTCTAACTTTGCCTGAGGGCAATGATGATTTCGTCGTTTATTGCGATGCATCTAAACTGGGTCTTGGCTGTGTTCTTATGCAAGGGAACAAAGTCATAGCATATGCATCAAGGCAGTTGAAGATACATGAGAAGAACTACACCACTCATGATCTTGAGTTGGGTGCAGTTGTTTTTGCTCTAAAGATCTGGAGACACTATTTGTACGGTACAAAATGTGTGGTTTTCACGGACCACAAAAGTCTTCAGCATATCTTCAACCAGAAAGAACTCAACATGAGGCTACGACGTTGGGTTGAGCTTTTAAACGACTATGACTGCGAAATTCGCTACCATCCTGGTAAGGCGAATGTCGTAGCTGATCCATTGAGTCGTAAGGAACGTACTAAGCTTCATTGTGTACGTGTTCAATCTGTTATTCAAGCTCAATCCGATATCCAAGCACGCATTTCTCAGGCTCAACAATCTTGTGTTTCACAAGGTTTAATGGATAAGGAATTTCCCTATCACATAACGCTTGCTTTGGAACTAAAGGACAATGGATCATATTACTTCATGGACCGTTTGTGGGTCCCAAGCCTAGATAATCTTCGTACCTTGCTTATGGATGAAGCCCATAAGTCTCGTTATTCTATTCATCCGGGCTCAGATAAGATGTATAAGGATCTTCGTATTCACTATTGGTGGCCTGGTATGAAGAAAGACATTGCCTTATACGTATCAAAATGCCTTACTTGTCTTAAGGTTAAGGCTGAACATCAGCGTCCTTCTGGTTTATTGGAGCAACCAGAGATCCCAGTTTGGAAATGGGAAAACATTACTATGGATCTTGTTACTAAACTTCCGCGCACAAAGAAAGGTCATGATGCCATCTGGGTAGTTGTTGATCGTCTTACTATGTCCGCGTATTTCTTGCCAATCCGTGAGGATTTTCCTACTGACAGACTTGCTCAAATATATGTGGATGAAATTGTGGCTCGACATGGTGTTCCTTTGAACATCATTTCTGACAGAGATGCTCGTTTCACTTCTCATTTTTGGAGAACCATGCAATCTGCTATGGGGACCCAACTTAATCTGAGCACGGCTTATCATCCGCAAACGGATGGTCAATCTGAAAGAACAATCCAGACTCTGGAGGATATGCTAAGAGCTTGTGTGATCGATTTTGGTAGTAGTTGGGATTCACATCTTAAGTTGATTGAATTCTCCTACAACAACAGTTATCACACCAGCATCAAAATGGCTCCTTTCGAGGCTCTCTATGGTCGAAAATGTCGTTCACCAGTCTGCTGGAATGAGATCGGCGAGGCTCAACTTACTGGACCTGCTCTCATTTTAGAGACAACTGACAAGATAAAGAAAGTTCGTGATAACCTTCAGACAGCTAGAAGCCGTCAAAAGAGTTACGCGGATCCAAAACGCAAGGCCTTGGAATTTCAAGTCGGTGATCGAGTATTACTTAAGGTCTCACCTTGGAAAGGTGTGATCAGATTTGGAAAGAAAGGAAAACTTGCACCTAGATACGTTGGACCATTCAAGATCGTCGAAAGAATCGGTAAGGTAGCCTACAGACTTGAGCTACCTCCTGAACTTGGAAATGTTCATCCAACTTTTCACGTGTCCAATCTCAAGAGGTGTTTAGCTGATGAGAACCTCCACATACCGCTTGACGAAATTCGAGTTGGCAAAACACTGAAATTTGTTGAGAAGCCAGTGGAAATCATGGAACGTGAAGTCAAGTGGCTTAAACGTAAGCGCATTCCTTTGGTAAAAGTTCGCTGGGAAGCTAAACGTGGACCTGAGTTTACTTGGGAACGCGAGGAACAAATGAAGGCGAAATATCCGCATCTTTTTCCACGAGTTTCCTCTAAATAAATTTCGGGACGAAATTTCCACAAGTAGGGGAGACTGTAACATCCGTGCTTGTAATCATTGTGAATAGTTCTATTATCAATAAAACGATGTTATTTGATCCCAATGTTTTTTTTGTTATGTTTTACATTTTTCATGTTTTGACTTTTGTTCGATTTCAAACTCTACATCGCTTTCTGGAGAGTTATACGCAAACTGGTGCGAAAACGTAATCAGTTTAATGCGACAAATACTCTGGAACATCAACATATACTTAACATACCTTAAATAACCTTTACATAACTTAGAAATAAGTTTTGAAGGCTTTGGTATGGCAAAAACAAGTTAATTCGACTACAGGGACTAAACTTGACAAACTGCGAAAGTATGCCAATTTGAACTGTAACGAACATTCCGGGACATGACCATAAGTTAAACACACCTTAAATATCCTTTACATATCTTAGGAATAGGCTTTAAGGGGTTCGGTGCGCTAAAATAAACTTTTGGGTCATTCAGGGACTAAAAGTGTCAAAAAGTGCACAAGTTTGCACTTTTGCGCATAACTCACGTTCTGAATACATCTGGACATCCAAAAATTTATGTAAGCACTATAATATTTTATTTTAGTGTTTGGCATGAGAAAAATCCATTCGTCACGCAATTTGGATCGTTTTTCACGCTTATGCGCATTCCGTCGTAATTAACCGAACAACGCGATTGTACGGCTAAACGAACCGACATCCGGCATATTTTTGAGCATGTTTCATGTTCCCTATACTTTAACATCCTTGTGAAGCTTAAAAATGGGCTTGACGGGTGTTAGAAGTGCCAAAACACGACGATACGCGCTTAGGAACCAAAACTGCAAAACTGCAAAAAAAAATATAAAAAAAAATAAATTAATAAAAAAATGCAGCAAAAAGCCATTTTAAACATAAGTTAGCAGCCCCTAACACTTCCCAAAGGTCAAGTGCCACGTGTTAATCTCCTATGGTGGCCAAAATTAGTTACCACAACATTTTGACAAGTGTACGGCTTAGATCGTGCCCCCTTTTCCAAGAAACGATCCTAACGGTTGTGGGTTTACTATAAATACCCAACCCATTTTCACTCATTCCTCACTAGAATCTGATCTAAAAGACTCTAAGTTAAAACCATTGTTTCATACCTGAGTTATTTGGATCTAGATTAGCATTCGGGGACCTTTCGTAAGTATTCTTTCGTTCTTTTATCGCTTTCGAGTCCGAAAGTCAAACTTTGTTTGACTTTCGGCATTGACCAGTTTATGGTCGATGAGAAGTTCATTTGAACTTCATAACGTGAGCGTGATCACGATGGTTATAGTCCCTAGTGACTATACCTACTGATTACCACGTTATCTAGGCTCAGTGACGAGTCGTAGTTTCGGTCAGAATACGTATTCTTGCGTATTTTGTAACCAAACTACTTATGGGTATCAAAACCGTTTGTTTTGATACCAAACCTGTTTTCTAAACTTAGTTAAGCATGTTTTAACATGCTTAGCTCGTCACTTTTAGTTGTGCTTGTATAAGGTCGTAAGGTAAGCGATCTAAACAATCGCTTATACTTTCGAACCCGACCCATTTGGTCGATCATTAGGATCCGACGAAAAACATTAGGTGACCATAGTATATAGGGAATAACCCTCTGAGGTTCTACCTTATGGTCGCTACGTTTAAGTAGTTGTATGATAGGTAATTTATATGCCTTAGGTAAATTACCAAAATACCCCTTTATGCCAAAATTCATTTTTAAACATATGTAACATAACTTTTGACATCTAAACTGATTTGACAACCATATTAGACTTGTTAAGGCATATATTACTTGTCATAGGACTAGTTAGGCGGTCCAAACGCGTTTCACGCGAACGACGTGTTAAAGTAGCATAAGCTACCTAAATGGGTCGTAATGGGTCACAAGCACTTAGGATAGGTTTCATTTAGTATGTAGGCTTTGTTAAACCATACTACATGAGTTCCCATTGATATGTGTGAAGTGCAAGTAGGAAGACTCAAACCTAGCAGATTTCGCGATGGGTACAAAGTCACCCCAAGGTCCGTTCTGTTTGGGCCTGGGGTTGGGCTCGCTACACCCAGATAGATCTACCGCTTACGTCCCTCGGTCCTACAATGAGGATTAATGGCCTCCAGTTCCCGCCTACCCACTCACATGATCTAAGTAGTAAACCTCCTTACGCTAACCATACCATGTATAAAGTACTTGTAATCAAAGTAACATGTATTCCACCCCCGCAGTTTAGAAAACTGAAAACAGTTAAGAGAAAAGGGGGACATGAACTCACAGTGGTGCGTCTCTACCAGGTATACCTCCAAATCGAGCAGCTGTATGACGACCTACACGTACTAACTCTATTAGACGGACGGCCGTGCCTTAGCTTTAAGGTTTAAGTTTTTGGGAAATAGTTAGACAACTATTTCGTGTTTATATTCGGTATACTTGGTAATCATTTTCCTTCCCAAGGATGGGGGATTTAATACATGTGTATTTGTATAATTTCGAAATATATTATTAAGTCTCACTTAAAATATATTTTATTTCTAACTCCAAAATATAATTATTCTTCTCAAAAATATTATATTTTCTATTACATAATTCTCCCAAAATGTGTAAGTTACGTTTTAATGATCGAGTGGTAATAATAATTACCGGTGTAACTTATATATTTATCGTAGAGACGTTCGGATTATTTTGGATCCATTAACATTCGATAGTATTATTTTTACCCTAAAAATAATACTAGTATTTTCACAAAATAATCATAAACACATATCAAGTGACTTTATGAAAAATATATACTAAATATATATTTACCAAGTTTTATTTTGTGAAATCCCTCCTCCGATGTTTTGTAAATAAAGTCGTGGCGAAATTTATAATTCGAAAACAAGTCGAAAAGTATTTCTAACACTTATAGTGAAAATAATTCTAAGTGTTATGTTTTTGGAAAAATTTCGCCAGAGTTTCCTCTGTAACTGGAGGTGGCCACGCTTTCAAGCGTATCATTTTCTTTTCTAAATCAAATCAACCACTCAATCAAAACAATATTCAACGCATCAACTAGTCCATAAACATGTAAATCGCAAAAATCACATGAACTTGCGTTTTATCCAAGAACATAAAGTAAATTCCATTACTTTTAGTGGATCTTTATATAAATCATTCCGGTTTCGTAAAAAAACCCGTTTTTAAAGGAATTCCATCTTTACAACTTCTCGTCATCTTTTTCAAAAATAGTTATTTTGTTGAAAGTGTGTGCTACACAAGTATTTACACACTTGTGTGTTCTAAAAATCATTCGTGTTAGTGTAAGATCCGTCTTTAGAAAATATGATTTCTCTGATACTTGGTTCTTTGGAAATACCGCTTGTAGATATGTAGATCTACTAGTTTTAAACACTATTTCACAAGCAAAATCGCTTTTACACAAGTTCATGTTTCGTGTGTGGTAGAGTTTCATCCTTTAACCCTTATTACTTCCAAAACAACCTTATGTCATGATCCATGATCATGACCAACCCGGGTTAAATGACGATCTGAGCTACCACAACATAGATCGGGTCCAAATAATCACACAAATCAATTACTACAAGTTTTACACAACATATGAGCTTTTAACCATCACTTTTAGCATTTTTAGTAGACTTTTATGCTTCATCTTGCGTGTTTACGAGTTTTAACCGTTACATATCATTTTAACCACTTTAAAATAGTTCGAGAAGGTGATTTAAGCAACTTACTACTAGCTCGAGGCTAGGGAAGAAACTAGTCGCAAAGTGAGAGGATAAAAGCAAGAGAGTGAGGTCCTTCGCCTTCCGATTGCACCAAGCTTCCTTATACGGGATCCTTAACACTTGTAGATACTTGGAATTGCTTGATCGAAATCGAAATGATGGATGGATGTAGAGGGGTGTTCGGCCGAGAGTAGTAGAGAGGGAGAGAGAGTTGTGTGAAACTTCTAAGTGTGGTGGAAAGTTATGTTGTGTTATGCATGGATCTTATAGACAATTATCACCATCATTATCCAATGGATTTAGTGCTATCTAGATATTAAGCACACTAGATTTTTATAATCAACAAAAGGACAAGGGTGTCCCCCTTCTTGGGGACGGTTTGTAAGGGGGGGGGGGGTACTAGTTCGATTCCAACCAAAATAGTTAGTGTAAAGTTAGGTTAATCTAGTTAGTTAAGTGATTAACCCGGTTACTAATGTGTTGTGCTTTATGGCGGGTGTTAGGGTATTCAGGGACCCTAACTGGCTCAGAAAAGGATAAGTAATGTTATTGGCAATATTTTCATGTTCCGGGTATAGTCCGGTTGTTTGGTTGGATAGTAATCCGTTAAAGCGTTAAACAAGCTTTAAAGTGTCGTTAGTACCATTTTTAGTGACACAACTTATTCCTCCAAAGTGTCAGGAATATTTTCCTCATGTTTTGGCACTTTATTAGTTAGCTAAAAGCTGAATTGTTTATTCAAGTGCTGAATTTTGTGGTTAGAGCACGTTTTAGGCACATCCAGTCATTGTAACTGATTCCTAGAGACGCAGTTCTACAACCGTTATATCCCTACACTCACCACTAGTGTAGCAAAATATTTCTGGCTCATACAGGCCTTTGAGGCAGTGTCTGCCTGATGCTGGCTCTATCAGCATGTTCAATAGGTTATCCGTTTATAGTGCTACTGTGCTTTTTGTGCATCATGTTTGTCACTAAGGTTCAGCATGTAAATAATGTAGTGACGGTAAGTAAAGTATGATGCAGGTATATGCATGTATCAGTATTCAAGTAGCAGTTTATCCACAAGATCAAGCAAGCACAGTAATTAAGCAGTAATTAATTATTAATTAAGTCATACAGATACTTGGTTTAGTGAGGGTTGTCACATTCTCCCCCCGTTAGAAAAATTTCGTCCCGAAATTTTAAATTCTGCTTGTAGATGCAGGGTTCTTAGGAAATAGGTGGGGGTATTTCTCTTTCATCCGGTCCTCACGCTCCCAGGTGTATTCAGGACCATGTCTGGCATTCCAACGAACCTTGACGAGCTTGACACTGCTCCGGCGGGTCTTGTATACTTTCCAATCCGTAACCTCAACCGGTTCTTCAACGAAATGGAGCGTGTCGTCAACATGAATCTCGTCGATGGGAATGGCAATGGTATCTTGAGTTGGACTTTTCTTCAGGTTGGATACATGAAATGTATCGTGAACTGAATGGAGTTCAGTAGGTAAGTCCAGCTTGTATGCTACTAGTCCTATTCTTTCCAAAATTCTGAAAGGACCAATGTAGCGCGGATTTAACTTCCCACGCTTTCCGAAGCGTGCCACACCCTTCCAGGGTGAAACCTTCAATAAAACCATTTCTCCAACTTGGAATTCCAAGTGTTTCCGGTTTGGATCTGCATAGGCTTTCTGTCT
This sequence comes from Helianthus tuberosus, assembly GCA_030545235.1. NCBI lineage: Eukaryota > Viridiplantae > Streptophyta > Magnoliopsida > Asterales > Asteraceae > Helianthus > Helianthus tuberosus. The sequence goes on along the minus strand of JARYGA010051723.1, from coordinate 16,414 downwards.
GTGGCGAGCTGCTTCGATGCGTTTTAGAATCTGCGCAATCTTGTCTGTCGTCTCTTGGACGATTTCGGGACCAGCAAGCTGCCTATCACCTGCGTCAGCCCAGCATAGGGGTGATCGGCACTTGCGTCCGTAAAGGGCTTCAAATGGCGCGACTCCAATACTGGTGTGGTAGCTGTTGTTGTATGAAAATTCGACCAAAGGCAAATGCTTATCCCAGCTACCGCCCAAATCCATAACACACGCTCTCAGCATGTCCTCCAAAGTCTGTATCGTTCGCTTGCTTTGACCGTCAGTTTGCGGATGAAACGCAGTGCTCAGATTTAATTGCGAGCCAAAAGCTTCTTGGAAGGATTGCCATATCCTTGACACAAACCTTCCGTCTCTATCAGAGATGATTGAGAGAGGTACTCCATGGCGCGTAACGATCTCTCTCATGTAAATTTCAGCCAATTTGCTCGTATTATCCTTCTCTCTGATAGGTAAGAAGTGTGCTGAATTTGTTAATCGATCCACTATTACCCAAATAGTGTCATGGCCTCTCGGCGTTCTTGGCAACTTTGTAATAAAATCCATTGAGATTTGTTCCCATTTCCACTTGGGAATCTCAGGTTGTTGCAGAAGTCCTGAAGGCTTCTGGTATTCGGCTTTAACCTTGGCACATGTTAAACATTTGCTCACATAAACAGCAACATCGCCTTTCATCCTAGGCCACCAATAATAATCTTTGAGATCCTGGTACATCTTATCCGCTCCAGGGTGGATAGAGTACCGCGACTTGTGAGCTTCATAAAAAATAACCTTCCTTAAACCTCCAAACCAAGGAACCCAAATCCTTTTCTCAAAACATAACGTTCCTTCCTCGTTTGGTACCAGTAGCTTCTCCATCCCACGGAGATATTCTTCTTCAAGGTTTCCTTCCTTGAGGGCTTCTTTCTGCGCGGCACGAATGCGCAAGGAAAGATCGGTTCGGATAATCATTTCTAAAGCTCTAACCCTTATGGGCTTGATCCTCTCCTTCCGACTTAGGGCATCGGCGACCACATTCGCCTTCCCTGGATGATACTTTATCTCGCAGTCGTAATCATTTAACAACTCAACCCAACGTCTTTGCCTCATATTCAGCTCCTTCTGGTTGAATATGTGTTGTAGACTCTTGTGATCTGTAAAGATTGTACACTTTGTACCATAAAGGTAGTGTCTCCAGATCTTTAATGCGAAAACCACTGCGCCAAGTTCCAAATCATGTGTGGTATAGTTCTTTTCGTGCACTTTCAGTTGACGTGATGCGTAAGCAATAACCTTTTGGCGTTGCATCAACACACAACCTAATCCTTGACGCGAAGCGTCACAGTATACCACAAAATCATCTGTACCTTCCGGTAGTGCTAAGATTGGCGCATTGCAGAGCTTATCCTTCAATATCTGGAACGCTTCTTCCTGTTTGATTCCCCAATCAAACTTCTTATCTTTCTGCGTGAGGAGTGTCAACGGTTGAGCGATTTTTGAAAAATCCTCAATGAACCTTCGATAGTAGCCAGCCAAACCCAAGAATTGTCGAATCTCGGTTGGCGTCTTTGGCGTTTCCCAATTCTTAATTGCTTCGATCTTGGTTGGATCCACGTGGATTCCATCTCCATTCACCACATGTCCAAGAAATTGGACTTCACGTAGCCAAAACTCGCACTTAGAGAACTTGGCATACAACTGTTCCTTCTTTAGCAGCTCCAAAATAGCTCTTAGATGTTGTTCGTGCTCAGCCTTTGTTCTTGAATAAATCAAGATGTCGTCGATAAACACAATCACGAACTTGTCCAAGTACGGCTTGCAAACTCTATTCATCAAGTCCATAAAGACTGCAGGTGCGTTTGTCAACCCAAACGGCATAACAAGGAACTCGTAGTGTCCATAACGAGTTCTGAAGGCTGTCTTCGGGATACTCTCCTCTTGTATCCTTAACTGATGGTATCCAGATCGCAAGTCGATCTTTGAGTAAAAGCTTGAACCTTACAGTTGATCAAACAGATCATCAATCCTTGGCAGAGGGTATCTATTCTTGATCGTCAGCTTGTTCAACTCCCGGTAGTCAATACACATACGAAAACTACCGTCCTTCTTCTTGACAAATAGGACTGGAGCTCCCCAAGGCGAGAAGCTTGGTCGGATAAATCCCTTGTCTAACAACTCTTGAAGTTGTGTCGACAGTTCCTGCATCTCAGACGGGGCAAGTTTATAAGGTGCCTTAGCCACAGGCGCGGCGCTTGGAACTAAGTCAATGCGGAACTCTACTTGTCTCTGAGGTGGCAGTCCAGGTAAGTCCTCTGGGAAGACTTCTGGATATTCCCTCACGACAGGGATGTCTTCGATCTTTGGTTCTATAGCTTTCTTATCCACAATGTGTGCCAGGAAGGCAACACATCCCTTCTGCAAACACTTTCGCGCTTTCAGGCAGCTGGTAATTCTTAATGGCGTATCACGCTTCTCCCCGTGAACCATAATTGTTTCGCCATCTTCGGTTGGGATACGAACGACCTTTTCGTGGAAAACTATCTCAGCCTTGTTGCCTGATAACCAATCCATTCCTACTACTATGTCAAAGCTCCCCAGCTGGACTGGTAGTAGATCCAAAGCAAACTCACGCTCTCCCAATTCGATCACACAACCTCTGATTACTTCGTTGGCCTCTACTAACTTCCCATTAGCCAATTCGATTGAGTAGGGAATATCTAACTTATTAGCGGCTAAACCAAGCATATTCTTAAACTCTAACGATACGAAGCTATAATCGGCACCAGTATCAAATAAAACGGATGCATAGCGTTGATTTACAGGGAACGTACCGGTAACGACATTGGGGTCCTGGCGCGCTTCCCTCGCTTCGATTTGGAACACTCTTCCACGGGCTTGGTTTAACTCTGGGCAGTTCCTTTTAAAGTGCCCGATATCACCACAGTTAAAGCATCCAAGTCTTTGCCCGTTTCCACCTCCATTTCCAGCTTGGTTGTTGTTTTGGTTCGCATTACCAGCTTGGTTCGCATTGTTGCCTCGATTCCCGTTTCCTGCATTGTTCCCCTGTGGGCGATTCCCAATACCACCACGATTATTATTTATATTCCCAAATCCTCCTTGGCCTCCCCGGCCAGCACTATCCCAACAAGAATCCTTCAAGTGTCCAGTCTTTCCACAAGCTTCACATACCTTTGGCCCGCATCGGCCAGAATGGTGACGCTGGCAGGTGTTGCACTTGGGCTGGGTGCCCATATATCCCTTTCCTTTCTTTCCACTACCAGTTGTAACCTGAGCTGGCATGCTTGGTTCTCCTTTCTTAACAACCACACTGGCGCCCTGCTTGAAGTTCGAGAACTTCCGTTTGTTACCTCCTGATGACTCGACGTGAGTCTCTTTCTTCTTAGGCTCAGCATCATCGAACTTGTTCAGGCGAATAGCCTCCTCTGTGAGAGCCACGCTCAAATCAATTGCCTCAGTAATTGTCGCAGGCTTGGATGAGGTCACCATGCTTATGATTTGAGGAGCTAATCCCCAAATGAAACGTTCAATCCGCTTGAACTCCGGAGTGACCATGTAGGGTACCACATGCGATAAGTCATGGAACCTTTGAACGTATTCTGCGATCTTTGGACCTTCCATTTTCAAGTGCCAGAACTCAGTTTCCAATCTTTGGATTTCCGCGCGAGAGCAGTACTTTTTGCGCATAAGTTCCTTCAGTTCGGTCCAGTTTAGAGCGTAGGCAGCAGCTTCACCAAGTGTCTGTACTTGCAAATTCCACCAAGAGAGGGCTCCATCCAAGAATAGCCCTGAGATATAGGTGACTTGCTGATCTAGTGCGCATTTGCTCATGCGAAGAACAGATTCAGTTTTCTCGGCCCAACGAACAAAGGCGACAGCACCTCCTGTGCCATCAAAGTTGACCGGTTTGCAGTCTAGAAACTGCTTGTAGGTGCACCCTGCACATACGTTAAAACATACGATCGGCATTAGCATCATTGCTAAAGATATCCAATTAGGCCATGGTATGTCTAAATGACTTAGTATTACGATGAGGTGGATTATTGTTGCCATTGTTGTTTGAGTTGCTTCCGCTGGGTCCTCCTTGCGAAGCGGCGTATTGTGCAATGGCAGCAGCGATGACTTGTTGGAGTTCTGCCTCATTGGTAGGCATGCGTGTCTCACGTCTCGGCGGCATCTTCTAAAAGATGTGTTTACGTCGGTCAGGCCATAGTAAAGATCCCATGTTATAATACATACACTTTATTATGATAGTAATAGTACATAACATCTCATGTTATAATCATATTAATCACACAACATCCCATGCTACAAATATCAATCACACAACATCCCATGTTATAGAATATAAATAACCAAATCAAGCATCAAATATGATGAGAATACTGCGATTGCCATATAATGAGACCACATAGTAAGCGTACAAGTACAGTGTCATACAACATCAGTCGACTAAGGGCTACATCACCCTAGTCCAAAAACTATATCAAATCAGTGTCAATACATCAAATACATGTCGACAAAAGTCAGAATCATAATGTAGTCTCCAAAAATGCTGTGCAGTCAAAAGCATTCGCCGTCTTCTCACCAGCGTCTACCTATACGGTACTGAAGAGCTCTACACAGATGGCGGTGGAGGAGGGGGAAAGTGAGTGTAGAACAAACGGCGTAAATGGAGCCAGTCCTCCTCCATGGCTCTCTGGGTATGCAAGAAAGAAGTAATCTGCTGCTCTAGGGCAAAAAGGCGTGCAGCATAGTCTGGTGGTACAGGTCGAGAGGGCTGCAAAGGAGAGTGGGTCTGACCCTGGCACTGACACGGCGGCGGCTGGGCTCTCTCAAGCTCCTGTATGCGTTGCGTGTGTGCCTCGTGCTGGGCGATAAAAGACATCAAAACATCCTCAATAGTATACCCCATATGGAAAGAATGGTAGAGGTCAGTCGGTGGCATAGTAGAAGGTGATGTCCAAAGAAACGGCTCACTGGTGGGATCAAAAGGTGCCACATGAAATGGAGAAACAGGGGGAAAAGTAGCAGACGGTGGTATAGCAGGGATAGATACCGGTACATGTCCAAAAGGGTGAGCCGAAGAACCCTCTCCAGGTCGCGCTGGAGGTGTAAACCGAGGAAATGAAAAGGAGGTATCAATGTGACGGGTATCAGTGATCTGAGGGGGAATAGGTGGAAGCTCGTCATCAGCAGGAATCCACCCATGCTGAGCGTGCTCGTCTCGTGGGTCCACCTGTGCCTCAAAAAGTGCACGATCAAACTGAACTGGCATAGGATCATGGTGAGGTGCAACAAGAGGGTCAACTGGTGCATCAGCAATAAGTGGGGGATCAACATGATCAGCAGCAATGACATGATCGCCCTCCAACAACGGGGCATCTACGGGGTGATCATCAATAGGTGGGTCAGCAATGACAGGCTCAATAATCATGCCAGCATGAGCAGGGTCATGCTCAAGCAGTGGGTCAGGAGCAGGGTCCAGTGGCTGCTCGGGCTCATCGAAGGCCATCTCAAAATCAAACTCAGGGTCGATGGGATCAACTGGGTCTACTGGGTCGACTGGATCCTCCATAGGCTGATCCATGGGTATAAACTCTATATCCTGATCTGGGTCGAATCCTGGGGGAAAGATAGGATCGGAATCCTCCACATCATCGTGGTCGAAAGTAAAACTAGGAATAGGGGCAACAGAGGATGCCTGGTCGGGATCTGATCCATGTGAGAAGTGCTGCGCACTCTGGGTGTGTGAAGGTGCGGAGGCCACAGACTCGAAAGAGTCTGGGACCGGAGAGTGAGCAGGTGACTCCTCAGCGGGAGCATCTGCGATCATCAAAAGATCTCCAGCAGCAAGAAGGGCCTCGCCCTGAACCTCATCCTCTAAGGGCTCGTCATCAAACAGATCGACGTCGCCATTATCGTCGGCGTCGAGAAGCAAATCGTAAGCAGGATATGAAGCAAGCGGTATGGGAGCAGGGATCTCTACTAACGGTAGGTCCCCGGCCAAAGGGCCATCAGCGAGCTCATCAGCACCATCAGGTAAAGCAAAGGGCTGAAAATCATCCTCGTCTGTGCTAGTAACGTCGGACGTGTGGACCTCGTGCTCTGAAGGCTCTAGGTCATCTGATACTATAGGTCTAGGTCCTGTGGTGTCTGAGTCACCTGTGCCAGAGGTGTCCATAGTGTCTGTAACATAAACACAAACATGCACAAACAGTCAATCATACAATCAAATAATCACATAAGTCACCAAGTAAGCATTCAAATAATTCTCCTAGTCCCACTAGCCTCCCAGCCTCTCAGACTGATCTTCCTAGTCCCACTAGCCAATTCTCCTAGTCCCACTAGCCAACTACCTCGATCTCTCAGATCGAGCCTCGGCCTCCGAGGCCGAGCCTCAGCCTTCAAGACTAAGCCTAAAAACAATGAATAAAATGTGCTCAACATTTGTTTATAAAAGTTTTGGATCTGGACTTAAGTGGTATGCAGTAAAAATGTTTTCGTGAGAGCCCTAGTGATCATAGTCTAGACTCGAGAAGGAATCCTAGTTCGCTATGATCAGAGCTCTGATACCAAGCTGTCACACCCTGGCTTTGCGGAAGCGTGGTTAATTTGGTGTGACTTCTTAATACCATAGCTTAACCATAACAAAGCTATATGAATTAAAACCATGCAAGATCATCCATTCGATTAAGTTTTAAAAACCAAATACAATAACATTGTCTTAACGAAAACGCATCCTAACGACATTGTTCAATAAACACAAACATCAACATGACATAAACACAGTTTAACGACTGTGACTTGTCCAGGAAAGAGTCACATTCCCCAAACCCGGATGACCTCGTAACTAGTGCAGCGGGAAAACGTGTCATACCGCGCCAGATCCTTTAATTCCCTGAAATACATGTAAGTTGAAAAATCAACAATAATGTTGAGCGAGTTCATGTGTAAGTGAGTAAATAAACTTTTGTATGTATAAAAATCCTGGTATGTAGCAAATAAGGAAAAAGAGATCACCAATGGTTTGCAAGGCCATTGATATGTGTGAAGTGCAAGTAGGAAGACTCAAACCTAGCAGATTTCGCGATGGGTACAAAGTCACCCCAAGGTCCGTTCTGTTTGGGCCTGGGGTTGGGCTCGCTACACCCAGATAGATCTACCGCTTACGTCCCTCGGTCCTACAATGAGGATTAATGGCCTCCAGTTCCCGCCTACCCACTCACATGATCTAAGTAGTAAACCTCCTGACGCTAACCATACCATGTATAAAGTACTTGTAATCAAAGTAACATGTATTCCACCCCCGCAGTTTAGAAAACTGAAAACAGTTAAGAGAAAAGGGGGACATGAACTCACAGTGGTGCGTCTCTACCAGGTATACCTCCAAATCGAGCAGCTGTATGACGACCTACACGTACTAACTCTATTAGACGGACGGCCGTGCCTTAGCTTTAAGGTTTAAGTTTTTGGGAAATAGTTAGACAACTATTTCGTGTTTATATTCGGTATACTTGGTAATCATTTTCCTTCCCAAGGATGGGGGATTTAATACATGTGTATTTGTATAATTTCGAAATATATTATTAAGTCTCACTTAAAATATATTTTATTTCTAACTCCAAAATATAATTATTCTTCTCAAAAATATTATATTTTCTATTACATAATTCTCCCAAAATGTGTAAGTTACGTTTTAATGATCGAGTGGTAATAATAATTACCGGTGTAACTTATATATTTATCGTAGAGACGTTCGTATTATTTTGGATCCATTAACATTCGATAGTATTATTTTTACCCTAAAAATAATACTAGTATTTTCACAAAATAATCATAAACACATATCAAGTGACTTTATGAAAAATATATACTAAATATATATTTACCAAGTTTTATTTTGTGAAATCCCTCCTGAGATGTTTTGTAAATAAAGTCGTGGAGAAATTTATAATTCGAAAACAAGTCGAAAAGTATTTCTAACACTTATAGTGAAAATAATTCTAAGTGTTATGTTTTTGGAAAAATTTCGCCAGAGTTTCCTCTGTAACTGGAGGTGGCCACGCTTTCAAGCGTATCATTTTCTTTTCTAAATCAAATCAACCACTCAATCAAAACAATATTCAACGCATCAACTAGTCCATAAACATGTAAATCGCAAAAATCACATGAACTTGCGTTTTATCCAAGAACATAAAGTAAATTCCATTACTTTTAGTGGATCTTTATATAAATCATTCCGGTTTCGTAAAAAAACCCGTTTTTAAAGGAATTCCATCTTTACAACTTCTCGTCATCTTTTTCAAAAATAGTTATTTTGTTGAAAGTGTGTGCTACACAAGTATTTACACACTTGTGTGTTCTAAAAATCATTCGTGTTAGTGTAAGATCCGTCTTTAGAAAATATGATTTCTCTGATACTTGGTTCTTTGGAAATACCGCTTGTAGATATGTAGATCTACTTGTTTTAAACACTATTTCACAAGCAAAATCGCTTTTACACAAGTTCATGTTTCGTGTGTGGTAGAGTTTCATCCTTTAACCCTTATTACTTCCAAAACAACCTTATGTCATGATCCATGATCATGACCAACCCGGGTTAAATGACGATCCGAGCTACCACAACATAGATCGGGTCCAAATAATCACACAAATCAATTACTACAAGTTTTACACAACATATGAGCTTTTAACCATCACTTTTAGCATTTTTAGTAGACTTTTATGCTTCATCTTGCGTGTTTACGAGTTTTAACCGTTACATATCATTTTAACCACTTTAAAATAGTTCGAGAAGGTGATTTAAGCAACTTACTACTAGCTCGAGGCTAGGGAAGAAACTAGTCGCAAAGTGAGAGGATAAAAGCAAGAGAGTGAGGTCCTTCGCCTTCCGATTGCACCAAGCTTCCTTATACGGGATCCTTAACACTTGTAGATACTTGGAATTGCTTGATCGAAATCGAAATGATGGATGGATGTAGAGGGGTGTTCGGCCGAGAGTAGTAGAGAGGGAGAGAGAGTTGTGTGAAACTTCTAAGTGTGGTGGAAAGTTATGTTGTGTTATGCATGGATCTTATAGACAATTATCACCATCATTATCCAATGGATTTAGTGCTATCTAGATATTAAGCACACTAGATTTTTATAATCAACAAAAGGACAAGGTTGTCCCCCTTCTTGGGGACGGTTTGTAGGGGGGGTACTAGTTCGATTCCAACCAAAATAGTTAGTGTAAAGTTAGGTTAATCTAGTTAGTTAAGTGATTAACCCGGTTACTAATGTGTTGTGCTTTATGGCGGGTGTTAGGGTATTCAGGGACCCTAACTGGCTCAGAAAAGGATAAGTAATGTTATTGGCAATATTTTCATGTTCCGGGTATAGTCCGGTTGTTTGGTTGGATAGTAATCCGTTAAAGCGTTAAACAAGCTTTAAAGTGTCGTTAGTACCATTTTTAGTGACACAGCTTATTCCTCCAAAGTGTCAGGAATATTTTCCTCATGTTTTGGCACTTTATTAGTTAGCTAAAAGCTGAATTGTTTATTAAAGTGCTGAATTTTGTGCTTAGAGCACGTTTTAGGCACATCCAGTCATTGTAACTGATTCCTAGAGACGCAGTTCTACAACCCTTATATCCCTACACTCACCACTAGTGTAGCAAAATATTTCTGGCTCATACAGGCCTTTGAGGCAGTGTCTGCCTGATGCTGGCTCTATCAGCATGTTCAATAGGTTATCCGTTTATAGTGCTACTGTGCTTTTTGTGCATCATGTTTGTCACTAAGGTTCAGCATGTAAATAATGTAGTGACGGTAAGTAAAGTATGATGCAGGTATATGCATGTATCAGTATTCAAGTAGCAGTTTATCCACAAGATCAAGCAAGCACAGTAATTAAGCAGTAATTAATTATTAATTAAGTCGTACGGATACCTGGTTTAGTGAGGGTTGTCACACTGAGCCCCAACGGTAAGATCAGCGGCTTCATTTAATGAGGCCAGCTTGCTCGTACTATATTTCCTGCGGGTACTTCTTCACCATCAATCAGGCATTTAATGCCCTGCAACTCCCTTGGATCCTTTTTCTCTGTTTCCCGCCTATTTCAAGTGTATATGACCCTTGTTAAAAGAAGGCATAGTCCATGGGCTTAACAATTGGGCCCAGACGATAAGAGCCCAAGACGGGTTGTGTTGGGCTACCAACTGCACCCGTCATCATGTACAAAAACCTTCCTGTTATATTACTTATTGAAATTTTTATGTATCCCATGGGGAGAATACTCCAGAAATAATGATAAGCAACTGTGTATTTACAAACATGTGGCATTAATGGAAAAAAAAAGTATGATATGCTTGATATATACATGTACTACTTAATTAATAGAAACATCCCATCAGTAGTTATTATTAGGAATTAATTTTAAACGTAGCAATAATTAAATTACAAATTACAAAATATTACAAAGTGTCAAGACAAGAACAATCTTAACGCAACTAAACTGAAGACGAGGATCTTGGTGGAGAAGATAGATAAGGTTTCGGAGGGATTTCCAATGATTCTAACTCCCCTTCTAACATTTCCAAGACCCTAGTGATTGTCGGTCGGCTAAAGGGACTAGTTTGTATGCACCACAAGCCCACAATAATCATCTTCTTTGCAATCCTATTTTCTTCATCAGTAACAATCTCGGTTAGTTCAAGTTGGTCTTCATGCAATTCAACCTTCTTATATATCCAGTGAGGAAAGTATATCTCACTTGTATGATCAACTCCAACCTCAATATTTTTTCTCCCTCCAACCATTTCTAGAATCATCATTCCATAACTATAAACATCTGATTTGTGGGAAACCTCTCCAAAGTTCCTAGAAAAAAGTTCGGGAGCAATATAACCAGGTGTTCCTCTCATACGGGACATGGATATCTTGCTTTCTTTCTCACGGAACATCTTAGCTAGCCCAAAGTCGGATATCTTAGGACAAAAATCATTATCCAATAGAATATTATGTGGCTTTATGTCAAAATGTAATATCCTTGTGCTACAACCCCTATGCAAGTATTCTAAACCTCGAGCAATCCCAATTGCAATTTGGTGCAACTTTTCCCACCCAAGATGGCTACTATTCGATGAATCGCGATTGTATATGAACCTCTCTAGGGAACCATTAGGCATGAATTCATAGATTAAAGCTTTTTTACGACCCTCCAAACAAAATCCAATAAGACTTACAATATTAACATGGGAAGTCCTGCCAACACTAGCCACTTCATTAATGAAATCTTCCCCATCACCTTTCACTTCACTTAAAACCTTCACTGCAACTAGGTTTTGGTTTCCTAGCACTCCTTTATACACAGTACCGAAACCACCTTTGCCTAATTCGAACTTAAAGGAGTTTGTCATCTTCTCAACTTCTGAATAAGAGAACCTTCTTGGAGCTAGGAATTCATGATTCTTGAGAAACATTTCAAATTTGACATTGTAGTTGGCCTTTTTTCTCCATCCAGTTTTCCTTTTTTCTACCCCAAGAACTGCAACCATCAATAGACGTAAGTTCATCCATAAGTTCATTCTTGAAAGTGAAATAGTGGGTTATGGTGACAAAAAAATGTGTTTATGATATATTTCCTAAAACAAAGAATCGCCGGTTTACCAGGGTGTTATGTGGTTCCGCAATTTTCAACATTCTTGGGATTTTTTCAATGGAAAATCCGTTAGAGTCTAACGAATATTAACAATAAATTCGTGTTATTATCTAGCCATAAGTTTCTAATGAGTATTATGGTTGGCTGGAAAAGCCTATTTTCTAGTATTTTTGATACTTATATTTTCTCTCAGAGAAAATATTTTTAACTTATCAATTTCAAATTTGACCAGATTTTTCAACTTTACCTGGTTTTTTGTCTTTATCCTCAAGGGCATTTTGGTCATTTTAGGTTTATTATAACCTAATATTGATTAACACCATTAATATATAAACCCCACCATCACTGAAGATCCATCTTCTCAAACAATCACCACCAAATTAAACCTCCATCTTCTCAAACAATCACCACCACCACTGAAGATCGATCACCACCACCGTCGCCCTCACCGCCTCCACCATCACCGTCGCTACCCCCGACACCCTCACCTCCTCCACCTTCACCTCCTCCTGAATCGGATTTACTGTTCTTGTGAATCACCTCCGTCAATCACCACCACCACTGAAGATCCACCATCACCACCGTCGCCCTCACCGCCTCCACCATCACCGCCGCCACCCCCGACATCCTCACCTCCTCCACCTTCACCTCCTCCTGAATCGGATTTATTGTTCTTATGAATCACCTCCGTCAATCACCACCACCACTAAAGATCCACCTCAGCTACGCCGCCGCCTTCATCTCCAAAACCACTCAGCTACGCCGCCGCCTTCTTCTCCGCCGTCGATCTGACGGAACCCCTTCATCTCCGCGGTTTCTTCACTGCTAATTTAACAGGTTTGGTCGCCGATTTGATTGTCGGAGATTTTGAAGCCATAGGGTTAGGACAATTTGCTTTGGCGGTGGAATTTTGTGGCTGCTTTGAGTTATGTGAGGGTTTTTTAGGGTTTTGGGTTTGGGAGGGTTGGCGGCAGTGGGATGGTGGTGTTGGCGGCAGTGGGATGGTGGTGGTGGGGATGATGCGGTGGTGGGGGTGGTGGTGGTGGTGGTGGTGCTTGTTGTTGTTGTTCTGGCAGTGGCATTATTATTTATTAAATTTTAGTTATAATAGATCTAAATGACCAAAATACCCTGAGGATAAAGACAAAATAGGGGGGTTTAAGTTGGGGAATCTGGCCAAATTTGAAATTTGGACCAAAATGGCAACAAAAACGAAACCACAGGGTCTTAGATGCAAAAAGTTTGAGATTTGGACTAAAGTGACAAAACTGGCCAAACCTCAGGGACCAAAATGGCAGTTTACTCTTTTAATAATTTGAAATGAGTAATAGGCTACTAGGTAAATGTCAGAAGATGTGTACGTTATTTGTAATTAAATTTTTTCATTACTATAGCTTTAAGGTTTGGACAATTGTTCTTTGACGAGATATATAGGAAAAAGGATTGTTCTTACAGCGCCAAATTATGAAGATGACAAAAGCCAGAATGAGGATGAGTACTGCTCCAGTTATAACTAAAACAAGAAAATGCAACAGATTCAGGTACAGATTTCTACATTTCTGTGTTTGTATGCATACATATTCAAGAATAATGTATGGGATAGAAGTTGCAAATTACCCAGAATCTTCATGGTCCGTCCTCTGCCTTGGTTTTCTGCACCAACCAAAAAAGAAATTATAAATTATATTTTGTATGACAAAGGGATAGTTTCAATAATAAATAGGATCACATATGCAAATTACTCTGATTCGAAGCTTCTCTGCCTGATTGTATTGCAACAACCAAACAACAAAAGTATATGTTAGATATATCATTCTAGTACCCATTACACGGTAAAAATGAAGGATGATGGACGAGGGAAAAAGAAAATACCCTTTTTGACGTCTAAACACTGAACATCATGTTCACTATCTGTAAAACACTGTTGCCCTTTTTTCTGACACTCGTGACAAAAAGGCGACAAATTAAAGTTTATAAAGGAAGAAATGTTAGTTTCATCAAATCCCTGAATACTTAAGTTTTTTGCAGTTAATTGCACTACTTGACATGTATGTGGGAAGTCACTTGGAACTGTTCCATTCGAGTTGTAGTAGAAGTTGTGATCGTTGCACTTGTCGTACGTATTGTAATCATGTTGCTCGAAGTAAGTGTGATTTTTTGTGCATTTGAGCACATTGATGAAGGGAGCTATTGAAATGTTATACATAAGAGGGCTTGGACTTGGAGAAGTGAGGTTATTCATAAGCGCCTCACAGCTTTTACTGTTTACAAGCTGGTCAAATGTTCTGTTCCAGACGAGTAAAGCACCATAACTTGGATCATAGTTTAAATACCTAGTAATCACATATGGTCGTCCTCCAAATTGAATCTCTGCACCATCGGAAATACAGTTGACCTTGATCAACCCACATCGCGTGTCAGTGACATTGTAAAACGGGTACTTGAATGAAGCCAAACTAGGGCAAGCGAAACTTTCTGGGCAGATAGGCACAGAAGCATTTATGTCTGAAGCAGAGTGAGAAGAGAAAATAAGGGACATGAAACAGAAGATGATAATCATTTTGATTTTTGAACGTACAACAAGAATGAAATCTAAGTTATCACCTGTCTTTTGAGAGACTATTCTAATGAAACAGAAGATGATAATCATTTTGATTTTCTCCATATTGACTAACTTTTCCTCACTCTTCTCCTCCACTCATTTCTAAACCCCCCCCCCCCCCCCCCCCCCCCCCTCAAACGCAAATAAAGTCCAACTTAGAAAGTTCCATGTGGTTTCCAAAGTTGGAAGCTTAAAATATATACATGAGAATTTTTGTAATTTGTTCCATTTTTTTTAAGAGTAAACTGCCATTTTGGTCCCTGTGGTTTGGTCACTTTTGCCACTTTAGTCCAAAACTCAAACTTTTTGCATCCGGGTCCCTGTGGTTTTAGTTTTATTGTCAGTTTGGTCCAAAAATGAAATTAGGTCATATTTGTCTTATAAAATCCTGCTATTTTGTCATTTTCCGCAGGGGCAAAATGATCATTTCTTTTTTATAAATAAATACCATATTTTATAAGACAAATATGACCTGATTTACCCCTGAGGAAAATGACAAAATTGCAAGATTTTATAAGACAAATATGACCTGATTTCATTTTTGGACCAAAATGGCAATAAAACTGAACCACAGGGGCCCAGATGCAAAAGATTTGAGTTTTGGACTAAAGTGGCAAAAGTGACCAAACCTCAGGGACCAAAATGGCAATTTACTCTTTTTTTTTAAATACAATTTCACACACCATAAATAAATAGTTGGATAAATTACTTTTTTCGTCCTTTATGTTTGTATCAGATTGCAATGGATAGCCTTTAACTTTAATAATTACAGTCACAATCCTTTATTTGGAAAACTCAGTATATCTTTCGTCCTTTAGCACTAACAAAGTTAAAAATTTTAGTTAAATTTATTTACATAAGGGCAGTTTAGTCTTTCTACTTAAATATTTATAGTATATATAAAAATAATAAAATCAAATATAAATATCATTTTTCTCTTTTACTCTCACTCCCAAACACATTTTGAACTCTCCCCCTCTCTCTCTCTCTCTCTGAACAAACACCAACCACCACCATCAAACCCATTACCACCCACAATTCACCTGCAATCACTAACACAATTTCCACCTAAAGAACACAATTCACCTGCAATCACTTGATAGTTTTTAGTCTGATACTTCCAAAAAAACACCCTCAAATCTTGAAGTTCTTGTTATCTAAAACCATCACCCCCGTCGATTCAAATTAACCAGAGCCGAATAAGGAATATGGGGTAATGAAAACGCCATCTCGTCTTCCCGTCCTCACCCCCACCGCCAAGATCCAGCACCATCGGAACATCGCAACAGGAGCACCAACTCTTTTCCGGCAACCGGAGCACCGATTAATAACCTTCATTTCTTTATCCGTCTTCACAACGGTCCGATTTACCGTTAGATCTGTAGATTCATCACGTGACGCAGATGTTGCCGTTGACCTCGACGGAGACCTTGTTTTGTGTAAAGATAATTTGATTCATTTATTCAGACCTGCAACTACGGTTGGGGTTTTTCTATAATGGGGTTTTGTCACAGGTAGAAAGAGAGGAAGAGGTGAAATAGATAGACGAAGAGTGATTTTTTTTATACGGATGCTATGGTGGCGGTGGTGCTATGGTAGAGAGATGCATCAGCAATTAGAAAGAGAGGGGGATATGTATTTAGGTCTGTATATGTATATTAGTTTTAGTTGTTTATTTTTTATTTTTTTGGCTTTAGTTATGTTTTTTTAAGTTTATATATTTATTTGAGTGTAAAAAGACATAAAAGCCCTCATGTGATAATTACATGATCTGACTTAACTTAAATTTTTAACCTAGTTAGTGTTAAAGGACGAAATGTGTAATAAGTTTTTCAAATAAAGGACTGTGACTGTAATTATTGAAGATAAAGGTCATCCATTGCAATTCGATACAAACATAGGGGGAGCAAATGATTCAGGCCTAAACATGCTCTTATACCATGATAAAATTTTGAAAATTTTGGATTTGGAGTTTGTTTTTGGTAAGATTGGTATGTCTCCTTAAGTTGTAAGATTTTCTTTTCTAGTCAAGAGAAGTATAAAGCTCAATCAGATCTGTATTTCATAAACTGTAAGAATTTTGTACAACCTTCCCTCTCTATATGTAGACAGAACAACAGTAGAGACTAACATCTAACTAACTAT
>JARYGA010051722.1:0-35493 GCA_030545235.1 Helianthus tuberosus | reverse complement strand
ATTTAATAATAATGTCCATTTATTCATATAATAAAACAAAATAGAAGTGGATGAAAGAATTATATCCAGCTATTAAATCCGCAGCCACCTTTTTCTCAGCCAACAATTGGTTGATTTTAGGCTCCATCTTCCCATCTAATTGCATTCAATATTATTTAAACACTAACCCTAATCCCTCCCTATTTAAACCACATGTCCACCATTCATTTTCCACTTTACAAACCTTCTACACACTCCAAAATCACTCTCTAATCACTCTAAAAATTCCCAGCTTTGAGCAGAAAGTTTAAGTCATTCAAAGTGAGTTCTAGCTCACTTCTAAAGATATTTTCTTATTGTTTCTTCTTCTAAAACAGCTTTGAGCAGAAAGTTTAAGTCATTCAAAGTGAGTTCTAGCTCACTTCTAAAGATATTTTCTTCTTGTTTCTTCTTCTAAAACAGCTTTGAGCAGAAAGTTTAAGTCATTCAAAGTGAGTTCTAGCTCACTTCTAAAGATATTTTCTTCTTGTTTCTTCTTCTAAAACAGCTTTGAGCAGAAAGTTTAAGTCATTCAAAGTGAGTTCTAGCTCACTTCTAAAGATATTTTCTTCTTGTTTCTTCTTCTAAAACACTTGGATAACCTTTAGGAAGGTTTTCACAAGTTTTCTTGGGAAAACTATGGTGAAACCTCATCACATTTGAGGCCCAAAGTGCACTTTATTTTCTGCTTTGTTTCATGTTCTTGTACCATCTTGTTTTTGATAGAAACTTGGTGGAATCTTATACCCACCAAGCTCACAACCTATTCTATTGTTGTGGGTTTGTGTTGAGGTGATTTTCATCAAAGTTATGAGTGCAAAACTCTTATATTTCTGTTTATACATGACAAAATCTAGTGATGAAAGCAAGCACAAGTCATCATCTTTCATATGATGAACTTGTGACTTGTGAAGTGGAACAATGGGAGCTTAGGTTTTCCAAATTATCTTTAAATACATATAAACATAGTTAGGTTACTATTATTATGATTGGACTTAGTTTAGGTTACTAATCTTACCATATAAATACATATAAACTATATAGAACAAGGTTGAATTTGTGATACTAATCAACCTATGATTAACCATTATAAACTTAGGCTAATATATCTATAATCTAAGATACTAGTTGATGATTCTAATGGGCAATTTGGGACCCATGAAACCACATAACAAAGTTGTGACACCCGGCCTCTCAGGCCGTACCGGACAATCGTAATCTGTGTAGTAGACATGTAACGTGACTATTTGTGACTGACTGTGATGTTAATTTATGATATTTGATGTATTGTTAAATTTAGATGTGTGTAAAATTATGTTGGCAACGATAAAACTAACGCTTATCGCGTAACGTTTAAGATGCGAAACGATCAGTGATAAAATCATAAAACTAGTCTGTTATGATTAGAATAATAATTTTAATCATATCCGTGTGAAAAAATAATTTAAAACGCTAAGAAACTCTATTTTTCGAGTTTGAGCGCGTACCACGCGATACTGCGCGAATTAAACAAAATACCGTAAACACAGCCAGTCAAGGCAACTGGTAATTATTTCAGTAATAATTTTAAGTGATTATTTTTATAGAACAATAAAAATAATTTAAAACGCACTAAAACGGAATTAAAACGCTAGATAAAATACCCGGTAATCAGTAAAATACCTGTTTTTGAGTCTAATTACATATAATGTGTGTATGTATATATATAATTGTGAGAGGGGGAACATGTGGGCGGCACATAAGGCAGCCAAAATGACTTGATTCTTTCAATTGGACACATGTAATATTTAGAGAATGTATGGTGATGATTAAGGCTTGTGCATGCAATCTTATTCCTACATATTTCCTAGACAACATTCAAAAAATTTCACTCTCTCTCTCTCTCTCTCTCTTTGAAAACCTTCGGCCGAAACCCCCTAAACACATCAACATTTCAATTCTAAAATCAAAACATGAAGATTCAAGGGCTAATCAAGGTAATTCCAAGCTTGTAAGAAGGTTTGGAAGTGATTTCAAGCAAGAACAAGTCTCATATCACCATCTTTTCTCAAAAACCCACTTTGAAAACTTGAAGGTATAAAATATTTCTTTAAACATTGTTCTTGATTCATATTGATAATGAAGTTAGTAAGAAGTTTTTCTTGTTTCTTGAAATCTAAACATAAACTTGAAAATTTCAAATAACCGAGTTTTCAATAAAATAAAAATGAGTGTATGCATGTATGTATATATGCCCGTGAATGTGTGTGTGTACATGTATATGTTGTATTTTGAATTTTGAGGAAAGAGTTCTTGATTTATTTGATTCCTTGAAAACTATAATACATGAGGAAACTTTCAAGTGTCATACAAGAATGTTCTAAAGTGAATTAGGGATTGAAAAGTGAAAATTTGGAAGTATGTGTGTGCCGTAAATATGTGTATATATATGTATGCATGTGGGTCAAAATTGTTGTGTAATCATAAAAGTGAAGGATCTAAGTATGAATGAACATGGATGATTGAAAGATTAAAGTGTTATGAATAATATTTGGAAGAATAGGATGTTATTAAGGTTTTGATATAATGAGATCTTATTTGATGATAAAGTTGTGATATGAACACATTAGATGCATATATTTAGACATGCATGATGATACATGATCTTAAAAAAAGATGATTGGAGCATGATATGATAAAAATCAACTTTGATCAGAATATAAAAACTAAAATAAGAGTATTTTGAAGTGTTTAATGATATATAACTTTGTCATATTGTTTGCTAGCTTTGCATGTTGTACTTGGTGCATTAAAAAGTTGTAAAATACGTGAAATCGCATGATTTATGTGACTTACACAAAAACTGCACTAATCTGATTATAACCATTATTTTAATCATTAAATAACATGTATTGTGTTAAAATATCAAATCATTTCGAGTTGGGATGGTTACGGTAATGTTTAACGCAAAACTATGCGTTAAAACGGTCAAAAATCGGCTTTTCGGGTGATTTTTGTAAAACTGATTTAGATCAGTAAATAAACTGATATTTTTAGTTTAAAAATAATTATTTTAACTAATTTTAAGTTTACTTGGTGTTTGGTTGGTCATACATGACTTCCGATGCCCGAAAACGTTACCGAATCGCTAAAATACGCATTTTTCAATGAACACTAGTATGAGTGAATTTGAGTGAATCTTATGTGATAAAATGTGTTAAGTGATTTAAACATGTAAATGTGATAATATGTTAAGTGTTAAATTGATAATGGGAAAATTAGACTATGCATGTATGCATGTACGTTTTGTGCGGTAGAAACGGTAAAATTGCGTTAAACATGTAACTTGTTTGTCGAGCATGAAATTTGGTATATATGAGATGATTTGTGTATAATTGCTTTAAAAATGAAAAAATAAATAAGTTAGTAATATTTTGTGTGTTCGGTGGTAGATTGTATGAACGTTGTGTATATATATATTACGACGCGCAAATCATAGATATATTGCGTATAAACGGGAGAGTTAACGGATTTACACAATAATGGTCACCAATAAAATCGTTCAAGTCGCAAAAATCATAATAAATATATAAATGTATATGGACTCATATATATATATATATATATATATATATATTTTAACGTGCCAACAAAATAAAAAATGACAACTTTTTGAGAAAATCTCAAAGTTATGTGATAATTCTAAGAAACAGAGAAACTTAGGATTTTTGTGTTAAATAAGTATATTGATTTAGAATTGTTCCTACATTAGGACGTATATAAGAATCAATTTCTGGTATTGCGGTATTAAAATACTCACCCAAAGGTGAGTGTCACTAAACCCCTCTTTTTACTGTTTTGCATATATTTTGGGGGTGGAACACGTTGTTAAAAGGGTTTAATAATGTTTTCGAAATAAAACATACCTTTTAATAAAAAATATATATTTTAGCTGAAAATATATGAATTTGATAAGTTATACGTTTTGAAGTAAAACGATTTTGAAGAATGAGTATTATAAGTGCGGCATTTCTTAAGTGAAACGAGACCGTACGAATTGGGGATGAATTCCGGACTGAGTCTCAACATTTGAGTGACAGGGGAATTAGTAAATCCTAGTATATTAAATTGTCATATTAGTAGGATATATATATTGTACATGAGGCAGACATCATATTGTTCTTCGAGAAAGAACCTTGCGCCCATGATGTCGTTTAATCAGCTAAGTATGGTACGCGAGGAATTGTTGGTAGATCTATCGGGTTGACAACCCCGTCGTGACCGGTCGCCCCGTGTCAATGTCAAACGACGAATTATTATTCTGTTTATTGTCTAGCATTGATTATCCCTGCATGGTTAATATATAGTTCGTATCGTCTAGCTAACATACGAGTCTGAAAGTTGACGCAATAATTTAATATACAAAACCTGGGCAGTATTACTGTTGTCGGAGTAATGAACCGACGGAAGGCCCATGGATTTTAATAAGGAAGTAAAATGGACTTTCTAAAATTACATAGATGTTTTCAAATAAACACCTAATCAGAAAGTTTTCCTTGGAATAAAATTTTTTAGTAAACGAATAAGTGAACTCACCTTCCTTTGTGTTGACACTTGATTTTAACATGTTTTACAGGTACCTAAGTTCGGCTTCGGGAAATCATGGCGTATCTTGTGTATGATGATGCATGTTGTTTCGTTTAAATATATTGGACATCTTTTAAAACTTTCTGGGACGTTTGTAATAAGATCCGCAAGGATCAAAACAACTAAACTTATGTGGTTGTGTCATTACTTTTAAAAATGTAATGTTTAATAATTATGTTTTTAAAATATGCTAAAATGTCCAACGAAAGGATGCATCGTCCGACAAGGTATAAATGGGCACCAACTTCCATCACCACTACGCTTTATCTTCCGCTGCGACGTTTTTGGGGTGTGACAGAAGTTGGTATCAGAGCCATTGGTTGTTAGCGAACTAGATGTTTTCGTGGAAAACACTAGACTTCAACCGGAGAATTTTGAAATATAAAGTCCAAAATTCTCTAAGCCAAGATTTTAAATAAACATAGAAAATATTTTATCATGTATGAAAACCATTATGTGTTTTATGTGCATACGTGATTTTCTGTTTATTTGACTTTATTTGTTACTGTTTATGTTGATTACGCACTTACTTGTACGGTTATATGTGGGTCACAGATGTCGCACGAATACGAGGTCATCGAGATCCACGACTCAGATTACGAGCCAGAATTCGAGACTTCACCCAGACCTACTCCGCCAGAGATACCTATCACGACTCCACAGATGGTTGGTACTACCGAGCTTACCTCATCTTTCCACGTCAGCCCTGCTGCTTTTTGCCAGCCAGGGAGACCCCCGATGCGCTTTTCACTAGCAACGGGTGGATAGATGATGATGATGTACCTCTCTCATTCCATGAGACGGGTATGATCATCTGGCACTGTACCAGTTATCGATGACTGTGATCAGGAGTGTCCCTATTGTCGGAGGATCTTCTAGTATGGCACAAGTGGTGGACGCCACTATCGTTACAGCTCAACCCTTAGAGCCATCAGTCGTCCCACCTGCTGCTGTGATCGAGCCTGCTACTAAGATCCATCCGCTTGTTTTTGTCTGAGTCTCCTTTTCCTGTTATAGATTCATGCACTTCTTCGACGCCGCTGTTAGTTTTATTATCGTCATAGGAAGAGGATTAGGCCCGCTGAAGATAGGGTAGATCGATATTGCCATTGTGATCGACAGCTCGCCGCATTGCGCAAGGACCTAGACATAGCCAAAGGAAAGGCGAAGTACCTCGAGGAACAGATGGACGATCATGAGGAATTGAGGGTTATAGATCACACCCGCGAGAGATGAGATGCATTGGAGGGTTGTGGATTTGGAGAAGCTTTTCCAGGAGATGTTAGAGTCTCTAGGTTTGAGGCGTTGATGTTAGCTATTTGTTTCATTGTTTGATGGGTTGTACTATTAGACATATCTTTTTGATGTTCTTTGTGTTCGAGGCTTGCGTGCCAGTTTCATTTTTTGGATATTATTTGGGAATTTTATATGAACTTGCTTGTGGATGTCGATGTAGGCATGCTGAGAATAGTCTTTGTACTGAAAACGAGTTTAAATGATTTCTATAGTAATTACCAATGATGTACTTTTTGGTTTAAATTTTTTTCTCGTTAAAATGTGGATATTTTACATGCGCCATGTTTGGTCCACTAACATTTAATGATTGAATTATTTCTGGTTATCGTCTTATGTGGATATTATTGTTATGATAATAGAAATGACGAAATGCCACCAAAAGCAAGACAGTGGTACCAGATTACCTACCACACCGGAAGAGTTGGCTCAACTCATAGCCCAACACATTCATACTGCCATGGAACAGCTCAATGCTAACGATGGTCAGGGACGTGGACGCGGTGCTCGTGGGCAAGGTTTTGGTGGGGCACATAATGGAAATCCTCCAGGTAAAATGCGATTGGAAGGTTTTAGTAGTTCATGTGTTATGTTATCATTGGAAGGAATTCCTGATTTCTATTAACATTATTGAGCAGTGAACGAATGTACATATAAAACATTTCAGGGCTGCAACCCACGATCATTTTACCGGTACTGAAGGACCCTTAGATATCACTCGATCGATTGAGAAGATGGAATCTGTCATGGCAATCAGTGGTTGTGCTGCTGATCAATGGGTGAGATATGCTTCTTGCTATTTTCTTGATGAAGCGCTGTCCTAGTGGAACTCGCAAGTTTCAAATTTTGGGGTGAAGACGCTGCCTATGGTCTAACCTGGAATGAACTTAAAGAGATGCTCCTGAAAGAATACTGCTCCGCAGCAGTGAAATTCAGAAAATCGAGACAGACTTCTGGAATCTAACCATGGAAGGTCTGGATGTCAGAGCTTACACTTCTCGTTTTAACGACTTGGCAAGGTTAGTTCCATGTATGGTTACTCCTGAATATGTAAAGGTAGAAAGGTATAACTGGGGATTGTCGCCACGAATTCGTAGTATGGTTACATCCGCGAAACCTATCACCTATTTAGATGCTACTACGTTGGATAAATCATTAGCCGATGACGCCGCTCGCAAAGGTAGTATTGATAAAAAAGGAGGAAGCCAAGAAGTCATCGAGCAAGGCCAAAGCAGAGCGAAATCTGAACGGTCGGGGCGTTCTGAGTCTAAGACAGAAGTTACGAAGAAGCGCAAGTCCGAGAGCTAGAGGAAGGACACTGAAGAGAAGCGTGACAGGAAACGCAGTTCGAAGAAGGTATATGCAGCAAATTCTAGTGGAACTAGAAAGGATAGCACCAGAAATAGCCAAGGCGAATCTGAGAGAAAGACTCGTGAGGATAGACAGAAGAATGTAACCGATGCGGACGAAATGGGCATGCTACCCGTGAATGCTTTGCCAAATATACTATGGAGGGAACGAAGCTTGAAGGATGCTTCCAGTGCGGGGGAACACGGACATTTCAGGAAGGATTGTCCTAAGGCTGGAGGTCAGAATGCCAGAGGTAGAGCGTTCGAGCTAAACGCTGGGAAAGCACGTGATGATCCTGCTGTAGTCACTGGTATGTTTTATGATCAATAACCATTCCGCGTTCGTACTTTTTTGATACTGGAGCTGACTTGAGTTTTTGTTTCGAAAAAACATTGAACCATTCCTGTGTTCACCTACAAGTAAGCTAAATAAGAAGTACTCGATTGAACTAGCAAATGGTAAACTGATAGAGACTAGCGAAGTCGTACACGACTATAGTATTCTGTTAGGCGATCATAAATTTTAGTATCGATTTACTACCAGTAGAGCTGGGAAGCTTCAATGTAGTTGTAGGAATGGATTGGTTGTCCAAGAATAAAAGCGGAGATTGTTTTGCTCGAGGAAGCAAGTGCGGATACCTCGTCCTGGTGGTGGAAAGCGATAATTATCCATGGAGATCGATCGAGCCGTGTGTCGAGTGTTGTCAGTAGTATGAAGATGCTCAAGTTGTTACGAAAAGGGTATCCTGCGTTATTGGTTAACGTGATGGATACAAATGCCGAATGTAGGAAGATCGAGGAGATTCCTATTGTTCGTGATTATCCAGAAGTTTTTCGTGGAGACTTACCTGGATTACTCCCTGGGAGACAGATCGAGTTCCGAATCGATTTGGTACCTGGTGCTGCACCAATTGCAAAATCTCCCTATAGATTGGCACCGTCAGAAATGAAGGAGATGTCGAACCAGCTTCAAGGGCTACTAGAAAAAGGTTTCATTCGATCCGAGTTATTCTCCTTGGGGTGCGCCTGTTCTGTTCGTGAAAAAGAAGGATGGATCCTTCAGTATGTGTATAGATTACAGGGAACGGAACAAGCTAACTATCAAAAAATCGGTATCCCTTACCGAGGATTGATGATTTGTTTGACCAGCTTCAGGGATCCAGCTACTACTCGAAGATAGATCTGCGTTCTGGATATCATCAATTGAAGGTTGCTGACGAAGATATACCGAAGACAGCCTTTTCGAACACGATACGGCCATTATGAGTTTCTAGTCATACCCTTTGGTTTGACTAATGCGACAGCTGTATTCATGGATCTCATGAACAGGGTATGCAAACCCTACTTGGATAAATTCGTGATTGTGTTCATCGACGATATACTTATTTATTCACGAACAAAAAAAGACCATGAGCATCATTTGAGGTTGATTTTGGAGTTGTTGAAGGAAGAGAAGCTGTATGCCAGGTTCTCTAAATGTGAGTTTTGGATTCCAGAAGTTCATTTCTCGGACATGTCATAAATGAGAAAGGTATACATGTAGATCCGTCTAAGATCGAAGCAATAAAGAATTGGGAAGCGCTAAAGACTCCGTCAAAGGTACAACAATTCTTAGGGCTTGCTGGGTATTACCGGAGGTTCATTGAGAATTTCTCCAGAATAGCGCAGCCATTGACGCTATTAACCCAGAAGGAGAGGAAGTTTGTCTGGATGGAAAAGCAGGAGGAAGCTTTTCAGACGTTGAAGGAAAAGCTCTGCAGTGCACCTATTCTTTCCCTTCCTGACGGAAGTAATGATTTCATTGTTTACTGTGATGCTTCACGTTTGGGCCTTGGATGCGTTTTAATGCAAAGAGACAAAGTGATAGCCTATGCATCCAGACAGTTAAAAGTGCACGAGAAGAATTACACAACACATGATTTGGAGCTTGGAGCTGTTGTGTTTGCTTTTAAGATCTGGAGACACTACTTGTATGGCACAAAGTGTACGATTTACATGGACCATAAGATCCTCCAGCACATCTTCGATCAGAAGGAGCTCAATATGCGACAACGCCGTTGGGTGGAGTTACTCAACGATTATGAATGTGATATCCGTTATCACCCAGGGAAAGCAAACGTTGTTGCAGATGCGCTCAGTAGGAAGGAACGGGAAAAGCCTCTACGTGTGCGTGCTTTGGGTTTGACCATACAAACGAGTTTGACCGATCGAATTCGTGATGCACAGCGGGAAGCTTTGAAGGATGATGATTTGAGAGGTGAAGGTTTGAAGGGCTTAGAATGTAAACTGATATCGAAAGCAGATGAAGTAATGTACTTCATGAACCGAGTCTGGGTTCCGCTTAAAGGTAACCTCCATGAATTGGTTATGGACGAAGCTCATAAATCCAAGTGCTCTAGGGGTCAAGGCTGAGCACCAGAAGCCGTCTGGGCTTCTGCAGCAACCAGAGATTCCTAAGTGGAAATGGGAACATCTTAGGATGGACTTTATCGCCAAGCTACCCCGTACGTCGCGTGGACACAATATGATCTGGGTAATTATGGATCGATTGACAAAGTCTGCTCATTTCCTGGCACTTAAGGAAACAGACAATACGGAGAAGATATCGCAGCTGTACCTTAACGAGATTGTAGCCCGACATGGAGTACATGTGTCAAACATTTCGGATAGAGACGGACGATTTGACTCCAGATTTTGGCAATCTCTCCAGAAATCGCTGGGTTCTCGTTTGGATATGAGTACTGCATATCATCCTCAAACGGATGGTCAGAGCGAAAGGAGCATTCAGACATTAGAGGATATGCTGAAAGCGTGTGCAATTGATTTCGGTGGAAGTTGGGATACTCATTTGCCTTTGGCAGAGTTTTCTTACAACAATAACTACCACGCCAGCATAAAGGCCGCTCCGTTTGAAGCCCTGTATGGAAGGAAGTGTCGATCACCGCTCTGTTGGGCTGAAGTCGGCGAGAAGCATTTGACTGGACCCGGGATTATTCAGGAGACCACGGACAAGGTTGTCCAGATCAAGAATAGGTTAAAGGCTGTCGCAGATCGACAGAAGAGTTATGCAGATAACCGAAGGAAACCGCTGGAGTTTCAAGTTGGTGATAGAGTTATGCTGAAGGTATCACCATGGAAGGGCGTAGTGAGGTTTGGAAAAGGGTGAAGTTGAGCCCGCGCTATATAGGTCCCTTCGAAGTCGTCTCTCGAGTTAGACCGGTTGCGTATAGACTCAAGTTGCCGCAGGAGTTGATTGGAGTCCATGATGTATTTCATGTCTCCAACCTGAAAAAGTGTATGTCTGATGAGACACTAATTATACCCCCTTGAGAGGTTCGAGTGGACGATAAACTGAGATTTATCGAAGAACCAGTGGAGGTTCTGGATCGGAAAACCCAGAAACTCAGGAGGAGTAAGATTGAGTTGGTTCAGGTCTGTTGGAACTCTAAGTGTGGACCCGAGTTCACCTGGGAGCAACAAGACCAAATGCAACAGAAATATCCTCACCTCTTCCCACCAAGTGCGAAAACGAGACCTGTAAAGAGTAGAATTTCGGGGACGAAATTCCCTAAACAGGGGGAGACTGTGACACTCGGCCTCTCAGGCCGTACCGGACAATCGTAATCTGTGTAGTAGACATGTAACATGACTATTTGTGACTGACTGTGATGTTAATTTATGATATTTGACGTATTGTGGCAACGATAAAACTAACGCTTATCGCGTAACGTTTAAAATGCGAAACGAACGTCGGTTACCACCCGATCAGTGATAAAATCATAAAAATAGTCTGTTATGATTAGAATAATAATTTTAATCATATCCTTGTGGAAAAATAATTTAAAACGCTAATAAACTCTATTTTTCGAGTTTGAGGGCGTACCGCGCGATACTGCGCGAATTAAACAAAATACCGTCAACACAGCCAGCCAAGGCAACTAGTAATTATTTCAGTAATAATTTTAAGTGATTATTTTTATAGAACAATAAAAATAATTTAAAACGCACTAAAACGGAATTAAAACGCTAGATAAAATACCCGGTAATCTGTAAAATACCTGTTTTTTGGTCTAATTACATATAATGTGTGTATGTATATATATAATTGTGAGAGGGGGGACATCTGGGCGGCACATAAGGCAGCCAAAATGCCTTGATTCTTTCAATTGGACACATGTAATATTTAGAGAATGTATGGTGATGATTAAGGCTTGTGCATGCAATCTTATTCCTTCATATTTCCAAGACAACATTGAAAACCTTCAGCCGAAACCCCCTAAACACATCAACATTTCAATTCTAAAATCAAAACATGAAGATTCAAGGGCTAATCAAGGTGATTCCAAGCTTTTAAGAAGGTTTGGAAGTGATTTCAAGCAAGAATATGTCTCATATCACCATCTTTTCTCAAAAAACCACTTTGAAAACTTGAAGGTATAAAATATTTCTTTAAACATTGTTCTTGATTCATATTGATAATGAAGTTAGCAAGAAGTTTCTCTTGATTCTTGAAATCTAAACATAAAGTTGAAAATTTCAAACAAACGAGTTTTGAATAAAACAAAAATGAGTGTATGCATGTATGTATATATGGCCGTGAATGTGTGTGTGTACATGTATATGTTGTATTTTGAATTTTGATGAAAGAGTTCTTGATTTATTTGATTCCTTGAAAAGTATAATACATGAGGAAACTTTCAAGTGTCATACAAGAATGTTCTAAAGTGAATTAGGGATTGAAAAGTGAAAATTTTGGAAGTATATGTGTGTGCCGTAAATATGTGTATATATATGTATGCATGTGGGTCAAAATTGTTGTGTAATCATAAAAATGAAGGATCTATGTCACACCCCCAAAATACCACCCATGGGAAACCCTACTAGGCGTGTGACAAACCAATAACGAGCCACCAATCACATTGAACTAATCATAAATTGTTAAATAAAATCATCAATTATTAATAAAAAGTGCCATCAATAAGTTTAAATGGAAACCAACATATTCAGCGGAAGCAATTAATAAGCCAAAGTTAAACTGTTTCGAAACCAATGTATAGTATCAATAATTCAAACACATGAATCCTTCCAGTCGAACCATGACCACTCCAGCTACTCCAGACAGCAGGTTCCAATGCAAGACATCTAACGACCTACAAGCATGCAAACAAGTGTGTCAGACGACGCTGGTGAGTTCAAAGTTTTGTTACCGAGTTTAGTTACCAGATACATGTATAAAATAGTTTAACAATTTGATTTGATGTTGTTATTAACTCGATTACCGAAATGGCTACAAGATGTATTTGCCCAACCCCAATGTCTCTATCAAAACATTGGTCATGCTTTAAGGAAATTAGTTCACGCCCATCCTCCCCGGAACGGTGTGAGGGTGCCAAACCTAATAGCGCTATCAACTAATAACCTCGTTGCCACCCCGGAAACTGTCGGTAGATGTAAGGGGTCTTATATGATAGATATTGAGTATAATAACTGTTAGTGCATTTATGTCTATCGCCTTCGTCAATCCAAGCCGTAGCAAGAAACAGAAGAAAACGAGTCGTTATATTAGTGATAGCTAGACAAAAAGGCAAGGTGGCATAATTGTAATAATGAGAAATCTCATTAAATGCCTTGGACTATAAATAGGAGATTATGTCATAGATTAGGGACTTTTGCCATTTAGAACCTTTAGAGCTTTCTAGATCCAGAGAGAGAATCTAGAGAGAGAAAGTGATTTGAGGTGCTTGTTTTTATCAAATCTTATATAGAATCATGTTTATATTACATCGTGTGTGTTAGGTTGCGTTCGTGTACGGATTCCGCACATCATACGTTCGTTTTGCAACCTTTTCGGAGTCAAAACCGGTCCTACAAGTGGTATCAGAGCAGGAGCTCGATTGCACTGATCTATCACACATTTCAGCGCAGAAAATCATCAGATTCAGATCCGAATTTCATCTTTTTCTTCATCTTTTTCACTGATTTTTGTTAAATTGAACGGGTTGTTACTGTCCAAATCGTCTGATTTTTTGATATGTTGTGCGAAAACACCTGATCTATAACCCTACCAAGTTTCAGATCCTAATTCCTAGCCGTTTAGGAGAAATTCGAGTTTTTAGGTCCGTTTGAATCAGCGACTGACCGTTTGAAGCAGTCCTGACCGTTTGAAGCAGTCCTGACCGTTTAAAGCAGTCCTGACCGTTTGAAGCAGACCTGTCCGTTTGAACAAGCACCATCCCGTTTGAAAAAAAAATTGCATGACCGTTTGAACCTGTGACCGTTTGAAATTGGTGTTTCCGTTTGAGGGTGTGTATTAGTTTGAAAAGTGTGAAACAGTTTATGAGATTGTCAGAATATTGGGATAAGATAATCACGTGTTTTTGTGTCAGTTTGCATGTGACCTGCCGTGTATCAGTCACTTGAATTGTTTCTGCCGATTCTCGAGATATAGTGTCAGCCATTATAGTTGAGGTCTAATTAGATTGTTTTGAAATTGGTGTTGTCGGTTTATGATGGTTGCACATGTGATGTTGTTGGCACAAGTTACATTTCATTGATCCATGTGAACGACCCAATGAGAATTTAGATGTTATCATATATAGCCGGTTATTATTAATTGTGACTATTAAAGATTCACGACCCAATCAATATTAAAATCACAAAGTGTTATCAAGTTGTTTTGTTCTACAAGTCTCGGCCCAATAGAATCAAGTCTCGGCCCATTGAAGTTGGTCATGACAGTTTGGATGTAATACAGATTGTTGTGTGAATTTTGAGTCGATTTGCACCAAATTCAAGTCACATCAATCTCATTCACACAAGGTCGTGTGGTTTGTCATTGAAATCAGTTCACATAAAATCAAATTCACTTTGTACGAAGTCCGAATTTTTCTATCCGCACAGTTTGGAGTTCAAAGGTTTCAAAGGGTCTGGTCGGTTGAATTTGATCCGGGTCATAGCAGTCTGCACAGTTTGTGAACTCTCAGTTCACACAGAATAGTCACCAGTTTGAGTATTATTTTGATTCAGTTATTTGATAGTGTTTAAACTGATAAGTGTTTGTTTGTTTGTTTGTTGATTCAAGGTTATTCAAAGATCAAACTATGGCTGAAGAATTCTACAATACGTTTTTCAACGCGTTCACATCCGAATTGTCCGAGATTACCACTGTTACACCAAAAACCATCACGAAAGCGATCAATGAGAACATCAAGCATGATAATTTCTACGGAACACAATCAAAGCCACCAACTTTGGAAAGCATTGAGGATTATACATGGTGGAAGGAACGGTTTCTTAACTGGGCGAAAGCGTATGCGCATGAAAGCTGGTTCTGTTTAGAGTTTGGATATGAAAGACCGAAGGATGATAAAGGTGAAGAGATTCCATTCAAGAAATTTCAAGAAGACGAAAAAGCAGAATATGCAGCCGAACAGAGGATGATTGCTTTGATTCAGACGGCAATTAGAAATGATATTTTTGCATTACTAAACCATGACGGGTCGTCAAAATCTGTTTGGAAAGCTTTACAAGCTAAAGCTGAGGGGGGTAAACAGATTAAAAAGAACAAAATTGCGTTGCTTAAAAAATAATTAGATTTATTTGATAACATTAAAGGAGAGTCGGTGAGGCAAATGATAGAGAGATTCTGTCATTTAAAAATTGAACTTGAACGTTTCAAAATTGAGAAAACAAGAGAGGAAATTATCGACAAAGAGATTGAAGCGTTACCACGAGCTGATCAGTGGCAGACATTTGTTTTTATTTTAAAAATGATGCTTTGTATGATGAAATTTCTCTTGATGCATTGTTTGAAAAGATAGAGAGTCATGATCTGGAGCTACAGAAGCAAAGCAAGATGACTGGTTATTCACATCAACAGAATGTTGGCTTGTACTACAAAGGCAGTGTACCTTCGGAGAAAGGTGTTGGTTCACCAAAAACAGCATTCAGTGGAGAGAAGATGAAAGAACCTCAAAAAACCTCATCAAGTTACAATTCTGGATATCATTCATCTTCAAAAGCAAGTACTGATGAAGCTGAAGAGATTCTATGCAACATTGCTCTCAAACTGAAGAATTCTCCATCGATGAGCATCAATGCAGCTAAGCAGCAAATGAGTTTCCTTGCATCTGTTCTGGAATCGTATGAAGGTCTTGTAGCTGGCAAAATTGGAAACTCAGAGTTAACCAAAGAAGACTACGACCAGATTGATCCAGAAGAGATGGAACTCATTGACATCCGCTGGTGTTTAGCTAGTTGCATTCGCAGAGCTCAGAGATATATGGAAATTACTGGGAAACAATCTCTTGGAGGTCCGTCAACGAAGCTTGGGTTTGACAAATCCAAAGTGACCTGCTTCAGATGCAAGCAAAAGGGTCATTTCAAAAGAGAATGCAGAAATTCTGAAGTTGCTGAAGGAAATGAATGTCCTTTCAACGATGATTATTATCGAAAAGCGATCTATCACCGAAGCAAAGAAGAGCCGAAATTGATTGAAGATAAAAACAAATCAAGAGCTTGTTTTGTAATTCAAGATGATGAAGGTTTTGACTGGAGCTCAATTTGTCCAGAAGAAGATCGTTTGGAGAATGTTCGAAAAACAGCTCATGGCAGAGCTTTAACAGAGGAAAGAAAGTTTGTTTTTGTTGCTGAGATTCAAGATGAAAACAAAGACAAAGATACAGCTGAGATCAAAGTGAAAACCAGAGAAGAGATTCTGAAAGAAAAGACTTACAAAGAAAGAAACTTTGTGTTGAACAGAATGGATGAAATGCAAGAAGAGTATGAGAGTGCAGTGAGCAACAGAAGATGGGATAGAAAGAGAGAGTGTTACTTCAACAGAGAAGGAGAACCAGTTGTTCCAAAGAAAGACATAATTTTTTATGATGTTCTTCTCATAGTTCCTTTAAGAGCCGAATATTATAGAAATGTGATGAAAGATGACAAATATGCTAAAAGACATGAAAAGGAGATCAGATATGCAATGACATCGTGTCTAAGAATAAGAGATGAAGAGAGAATGAAGAAGAGTGTTGAAGAGATGGTGAACAATCTGAAGAAAGTTGCTGAAGAAGTGAAAGAAGAAATTTTGAAAGTTGGAGAGACAGAAAAGATTGAAGAAAAAGTTGTTGTGAATAAAGAGGTTGAGAAAGCTGTTACTGAAGAACAGCAAATTGGAGAAGATGTGAAGAAAGCAGAAGAAGAAGTAAAGAATGAGAATTTGGAAGCTGCTAATGCTGGTGATGAAGTCAATGTTGAAGAAAATCAGAATGTTGCTGAGTTGAAGCAGACAGAGGCAGCTGAAAACACTGAGGTGCCAATCACTGAGGTAAATTCTAATCCTAACATCTTGACTGAAACTGTTGAACAGTGCAAGAAATGCATGGAACCATGCAGAGCTTGTACTGAAAAAGATGAGCAATTCAGAACAAGAGATCTTGAATTCACTAAATTTGAAAACATTTTTAAAGAAAAATGCAAAGAAATGCTAGAAAAAGAAAAAGTTTTGAAAGAAAATGATGAAAAATTTTCAGAAAAATGTAAAAAGTTAGAAACAGAAAATTAAGTTTTGAAAGAAAATGTTTCTAAAATAACAGAACAATGTTCACAAAAAGAAATTGCTTCTCAAGAAATGAAGAAAGAATATGACTCGATGAAATTAGCATATCATATTACGAAAGAGTCATACGAAAAAGTGAAAGATGAAATGAAATATGCTCAATCAAGAATGAATTATCTTTCTGAAACAACTAAAGAACTTAAACGAATGTATTCCATAAAACAAGATGTTGTTAATTCCTATATTGAGGATGTTGCTAAGCTAAAGCGACAGATTGCTGATCTAGAACAGGATAACAACAAGTTAAAGAGTTATCACGTGTCGTCATATGTGCTTGAACGAATTTTCAATATAAAACCGGGAGATGGTGAGTCTGAGCAAAACAAGAAAGGCATTGGCTCAGAGTTTCATCAACTTCCACCACCGGGAAAATTTGCATTTTATGATGAGGAAAAGGTCGAAAAAGCTTTCAACATGGTAGACCAATTGCCAGACAACATTGATGTAACCTATTCCAAATCTGATGATACTCATGATTCAGAGGTGGTAGGTAAAGTTGTTGAAAGTGTATTGAAAGAAGAGTCGGTTGATACAGGTAAATCTGAATCACAGGATGAAGATGAAGGAAATCTTCATGATAGTTATCTGAAAAACACAAAATCTGAGAAAAGTTTGAATGATGATTCAAAAGGATTGGTTTATACCATGATTGGATTGGACAAATTATTCTTAGATATTGTATTCCTAATTCAGAATGTGATTTCAGAAAAGGTTGATAAAGTTTTCAAAATGGTTGAGATTGAGAAGTCTGAGATTTCAAAGTTTGTTGGTAAGAGTCATAAAGGTTCGTATAACAAACCTGGTTACAAGAAGAAAAATATGAAGGCTGGGTTGGGTTATAAGAAGAAACAAAATCGAAACAAAAATGAAACTCAAAATTTTCAGGCAAAAATGAATTTTGTTCAAGGAAATAGTTTAGCAGAAGAAAAAGAACTCAAATTGAGACAGTCTAATGATGAGTTCTTTGCTAAAAAGAAAAAGCAACAACCACAGGTCAAAGATGTGTCCATGAGAACATGTTTCAAATGTGATCAAAAAGGACATTTTGCACGCAAGTGTCCTAATCTAAAACCTGTGGATATTGATATAAAGAAGATTGATGCTGAGAAACAAAAATCTGAGAATGTGAGACAAAGGTCAACCAGATTTGATTCAAAACAAACTTGGAGGTACAACACAAACAAGTTTGCTTTGAATCAAAATTGGAAGTCAAACCCGTATAGGTTCGATTCTAGACAGACTTGGAATTCCCACACACCCAGATTTAGAACAACACAAAGTTGGCAAAAATCAGTTGATATGACAAAACCCCAAGAGTTTTGGAAACCAAAAGTTGTTGATAAAAAACAAAATGTTCAAAAAGATTCACATTTTTACAAACGTGGTACTCCTAAAGGTCAAAAATGGAGTGTAAAGAAACATGTGATTTTTGAAAAAGATGAGACAGTTGAAGTCAAAGTTGAAAAAGTCTTTGTACAGAATGACAAAGATTTTCTGAAGTTGAATGAAAATTATTGTGTTGAAATGCCTAAGGTTCAACAGACCTGGGCTAAATTGTTCAAGTAATCAAGTAGTCTGAATGTGCAGGTGCTCAACAAATCTGAAGATTGTGAGAATGGAAGTTGGAGCAGCCTGGCACAACGAGGAGAGGAGGCTGCTGAATCTTGTGTTGGTTGAAACAGGAAGTTTATTTGTCTTTCTTTACATAAATAAACAATATTTTCAAAAACCCTAAAAATTGAAAAATTTGAAAAATCAAAAATATGTTTGTTTTTATATTTGCAAAAATAGAAAATTACAAAAATATGTGTTGATTGAATATGTCGAAACCCTCACGGCTGAACAAACATGATTACTTTCACTAGATTGAAAAAACGGTTTTCAAACTGTCGAATATCAATGTGTTGTAAATCATGGGGGTAATTACTGCTTTATACGTTATATTTTCTGCAAATCAGAGCATTTTTAGCAGAAAATGGATGGCGAGACAAAGCTATCAGTGTTGGTTGTCAAATTTTCTTTAAATGGTTTTGCATTTTAGGGGGAGAAAAATTGTCAGAAAATACAAAAACATTTGAAAATTTGAAAAAGTCAAAAACATGATAAAATTTAAAAATTGAGTTTTTGTGTAAAAAGAGGAAATGATAGTACATCAGTAGACAGTTACAGTACGCTAAAGAATTGGAAAGTTTAAATGTGTTAAACGATCTCACCGTGGATGTGTCGGTAGATTTTTATACATTTAGTAAACTTTTTCGGGATATAAACCTAAATTCAAACTTGCTTATTTCGTGGGGAACACTACTTGGATATATAGGTAACCCCTGAAATCTTGTTTGAAAGGTCCCTCTTTCTGAGATACTAGGTCTTTATACTCAGTGATATCTGGGGTATTATCCCGGGACTTCTGATTTTGCGGAAGCAATGGCCTAGTCCCCGGAGAATACTTTCTGCATTGCTTGAAATATAGCGCCGCCCTCAGCAAAAATGATGAAACAATAAAATTGATAATCATTGCTGTTGAAGAAAAGATCCTCTAAAGGGGACACACCTAAAGTTGAGTCATGATCTCTCTGCTGAACGGAAGTTCTGACTTGAGCTCTCACGGTTTCGTACTATAATTTATTCCCCTTACAGATATCATCTAGGTATACTCACCTGTAAGACTGAATATTGGGATCTGGATACGGGAGTATATTCAAGAGGTGGGACACATGAATGAGTTTAAGTCCTTAAAACACCTAATTCGTATCCTGAATCAGTTGAAATTTGTGTGAAAATTTAAGTGGATCAGTATATCGACAATCTAAGTGAATTGTTTCATTCTTAATGTGTAACTAAGCTCAACGGTACTTGTGACTTGTCAAAAACTGATATGATCCTCTGACGCATACTCAAACAAAAATATTGTCTGTAAATATGTTTGTATATATTTCTTTACTGCTTTATATTTTCAGAAAAATACAAAAAGATTTTTGATTCTGCTTTATTTTCGACAACCGATGTCTGAGATGCTAAGTGTCAAAATCTAAGTAAGCTGATTGTGTTTATGAAAATAAAACAAGTTCATTAATTTGAAACTTGAAACCTTTTATAAAAAATCAAAAACAGTTTGTGATATCTCCAAGGTCATTAGTTTGGACTTGGATGATTAAATGTGAGGGATTTTGGATACTTAACACTGCCAAATCTGTAAAGATTGTTGATAGGGGGAGTGATTTAGAAAGTTGAATAGATCCATATTACGATTTCTGGAAAATTGAATGTTCAATATGTTGTTACTTATAAACGTATGAGTATTGCAGATGTGATTCCAGACTACGATCCCGACAGCCGAGTCTAAGGGGGAGTCTGAAGACGAGCTCAACGCAAAAGGAAGAAAGCGTGGATTGAAGGAGCTTGTATACGAAAAGCAAGGTGTCGATCCCAAAGCATAGAAGCTTGACGAAAGGGGGAGCCTGATGAAGAAAAGAGTCTACAGAAAGGAGAAGAAGCTGAAGCTGAAGACAGATCCACCGGGATTCTGTTCAAGAAGACTAAAAGAGAAAAAGAAGACGCTACGAGTTTGACTCAATGATCGAGATTGACTGTGGCAATATCCAAGGGGGAGTCTGTTAGTGCATTTATGTCTATCGCCTTCGTCAATCCAAGCCGTAGCAAGAAACAGAAGAAAACGAGTCGTTATATTAGTAATAGCTAGACAAAAAGGCAAGGTGGCATAATTGTAATAATGAGAAATCTCATTAAATGCCTTGGAATATAAATAGGAGATTATGTCATAGATTAGGGACTTTTGCCATTTAGAACATTTAGAGCTTTCTAGATCTAGAGAGAGAATCTAGAGAGAGAAAGTGATTCGAGGTGCTTGTTTTTATCAAATCTTATATAGAATCACGTTTATATTAGATCGTGTGTGTTAGGTTGCATTCGTGTACGGATTCCGCACGTCATACGTTCGTTTCGCAATCGTTTCGGAGTCAAAACCGGTCCTACAATAATAAACATGCGTTCCTCCCTAGAACGTTACCCGATATCCCTCCCCGAGATGCATGCTTGGAAAAAGAGCAGTGAACTCACCTTTGGTTTGCTCGGTAAGATTAGTTACGTGTTTACAATTGGTCGACCAAATCCTAATATAATTACCAGTAACTGTCAGTTTCGTAACACTCAATCACAAATTCCTTAAACATAGTACACATGTAGCGCACAAGTATTACATACACCAGTAATCCAGTGGTGTACCAGAAACACATAATATATAACTAGTCGTAACAATTACTCATGTACATTAGTTATTCATTGTCATCACATCATTGGTATTCAAGTTGTATATACATTTTCCATCACCGATTCATACTTCACATAATTCATTAACTATTGCCAACAGACACTGAATGGCCGTCAAATCACATATAACTTTCAATACATGCATCTATTAATGGTCAAAGGTTATTAATTATGGCAATCACATGCAAACTTGAAATACCAACCACTGTTCTGATAATTTAACAATGAATTTGATTAGACTAAATGCAGAACGATCAGATCACATGGGTTGGTCATTACCTTCACATGCAATTATTACCCCTACATACTAACATGCATGTCACCACAATCCACTATCATAAGCTAATCTAATCCAAACCACATCCCTTATAACCGTGGACCCTTAACCCTCGTGCAGCCCAACACATAATTACATTGTACAATACTTCTGTTCTTGGGTGCGGCCCACTCTTATTCAGCCCAAGAGTTATAATTCAATTACTATGACCATTTATTTAGAAATCCTGAGCCTTAACAATGTGATCCACCAAATATGCCCACTTAAACATGTGAGGTCCTATTTAATATTAAGCCCATGTGATTTCTGTTTGGTACAAACATCAACAATTCCCATCAGAGGAAATTAATGAACCTTGGCATTTGCATGTGACATTTCGGCCCACTAATTCAAGATTCATGAGTGTTAGATAGACATCATAGTTAAAAGGTCCAATAGTGATTAAGTTAGTTTGTGAGATTGTCAAACAATTGCATGTGCACTTGGTTCTAATATTCTTTATCGAATTTGATAATTCTTTCGGTTACAGTTAATCATTATAGTGGGTAATATGATTTCATTATCATGCATGATCACCAACATAACCAAGAGTTATCAATTAATTACCAACAAAGAACACTCAATTCGGATCATACAAAAATATCACACAGGGTCTGTATTCGGTATCCATACACTCTTAATCATACCAATTCTAACACTCTTTAATCCCAGTTGTTCTTTCACAATTAACATATCAATCAACTCTTTTACAAATAACATATCAATCAACAAGAATATCTTTACTATCTAAATGTTTACGGACACACATAACAATATCACACAACATGAAAGTCAATAATTGAGAATCACTAACAAGAACTTGGCTGATCAAGGTGCTACTTCGAACAGGGGGGGGGGGTATCTATGCCGTTCGCAAACAAAGAAGA
Source organism: Helianthus tuberosus (assembly GCA_030545235.1). Lineage (NCBI taxonomy): Eukaryota > Viridiplantae > Streptophyta > Magnoliopsida > Asterales > Asteraceae > Helianthus > Helianthus tuberosus. The sequence continues at coordinate 13,098 of JARYGA010051722.1, read as the reverse complement.
ACTAGGGTTTTGTTTGTTATGTGTTTCCTTGTTACGTACGTATACATTACCTTCTTAAATGCACATTTAATCTCAGTTTGGGGGCGGTTCATGATTAGCCAATGATGGGCTCAATTCAATTAAGTGTGGCCGAGATAACTTAGGCCCAATTAAATGGCTACTAACTTAGGCCCAATTAAATGGCTACTAAATTCACATAATCAAAGTCCAGCCTTCGGCCCAATCATAACAACTAGTACTCGGCCCAGTTCATTTATGTGTTTGTTAAACATAACTGCGGTGTAAGTTTCGGCCCAAATATAATGTGTATTAATCTATTTTTAGCAAGTTTCGTATAAGCACAAAACTTTCAGCACAAGAAAGGAATGAATAACAAGAGATTTGGATCACAGGATTACACGACACTGACCTCCAAAGTTCGGGTTGTCACATCATCCCCAACTTGAAAGAAATTTCGTCCCGAAATTTGACAAGTAAGCTCAGAGAAATGAAGTGATAAATCAAGATTGTTGCGGATTTTGCCAGGTGTCACAATCTAAGTATGAATGAACATGGATGATTAAATGATTAAAGTGTTATGTATAATATTTGGAAGAATAGTATGTTAGTAAGGTTTTGATATAATGAGATCTTATTTGATGATAAAGTTGTGATATGAACACATTAGATGCATATATTTAGACATGCATGATGATACATGATCTTAAAAAAAGATGATTGAAGCATGATATGATAAAAATCAACTTTGATCAGAATATAAACACTAAAATAAGAGTATTTTGAAGTGTTTAATGATATATAACTTTGTCATATTGTTTGCTAGCTTTGCATGTTGTACTTTGTGCATTAAAAGTTGTAAAATACGTGAAATCGCATGATTTATGTGACTTACACAAAAACTGCACTAATCTGATTATAACCATTATTTTAATCAGTAAATAACATGTATTGTGTTAAAATATCAAATCATTTCGAGTTGGGATGGTTACGGTAATGTATAACGCAAAACTATGCGTTAAAACGGTCAAAAATCGGCTTTTCGGGTGATTTTTGTAAAACTGATTTAGACCAATAAATAAACTGATATTTTTAGTTTAAAAATAAGTATTTTAAGTAATTTTAAGTTTACTTGGTGTTTGGTTGGTCATACGTGACTTCCGACGCCGAAAACGTTACCGAATCACTAAAATACGCATTTTTCAATGAACACTAGTATGGGTGAATTTTGAGTGAATCTTATGTGATAAAATGTGTTAAGTGATTTAAACATGTAAATGTGATAATATGTTAAGTGTTAAATTGATAATGGGAAAATTAGACTATGCATGTATGCATGTACGTTTTGTGCGGTAGAAACGGTAAAATTGCGTTAAACATGTAACTTGTTTGTCGAGCATGAAATTTGGTACATATGAGATGATTTATGTATAATTGCTTTAAAAATGAAAAAATAAATAAGTTAGTAATATTTTGTGTGTTCGGTGGTAGATTCTATGAACGTTGTGTATATATATATTACGACGCGCAAATCATAGATATATTGCGTATAAACGGGAGAGTTAACGGATTTACACAATAATGGTCACCAATAAAATCGTTCAAGTCTCAAAAATCATAATAAATATATATATGTATATGGAATCATATATATATATATATATATATATATATATATATATATAGGAATAAGTTAAAATGAGAACCACCTCGAGTTGTAAGAACCCGCGAGAACCACCCCCGTGGGGGGGCGTTGACCACGATTTTTTTTTACAACTAGATGTGTATATTTTAACAACCTACGTAAAGTTTGGGTTTAAACGGCGCGCCCGAGGGGGTAGTTTTTTACGCCCAAAGTTTGGTTAAAAAAAAAGAAAAATTAAAAAAAAATAAAAAAACCCAAACTTTGGGCGTAAAAAACTACCCCCTCGGGCGCGCCATTTAAACCCAAACTTTACGTAGGTTGTTAAAATATACACATCTAGTTGTAAAAAAAAAATCGTGGTCAACGCCCCCCCGCGGGGGTGGTTCTCGCGGGTTCTTACAACTCGAGGTGGTTCTCATTTTAACCTTCCCCTATATATATATATATATATATATATATATATATGGTAGGGATCCTAAGAGAAGTCCACCCTATTTGAGAAACTTGAGAAGCAATCTGAACCACACATTTTCACTAAGCAAAAAATGCAAAAAAAATGTGAAAAAAATGCAAAATTTTTTTTTTTTTGTTTTTGAAAAATCGCTGCTTTTTCTTTAAGGATTAAATTTTTTTTTTTTTTTTAAATTTTTTTTTGGATTTATACACATGTGTATATTGTTAATCTTTTAACTGTACATATATGTATATTGTCAATTATACATATATGTATATACATGTTTAAAATTGAAAAAATGTGTATATTGTTAATCTTAAACCAGCTAAACCCTAAAGCTAAACCCTAATGCTAAACCCTAAAGCTAAACCCTAATTCTAAACCCTAAAGCTAAACCCTAATGCTAAACCCAAAAGCTAAAACTAAACACTAAAGCTAAACCCTTAATGCTAAACCCTAATACGAACCCTAAAGATAAAGCTAAACCCAAAAGTTAAAGCTAAACCCAAAAGCTAAACCCTAATGCTAAACCCAAAAGCTAAACCCTACTAATGCTAAACCCTAAATACTATTGCTAAACCCTATTACGAAACCCTAATGTTAAACCCTAAAGCTAAACCCTAAACCATAAAGCTAAACCCTAAACTCTAATGCTAAACCCTAAATACTAATGCTAAACCCTAAATAACACTTATTTTTCAATTTTAAACATGTATATACATATATGTATAATTGACAATATACATATATGTATAGTTAAAAGATTAACAATATACACATATGTATAAATCCAAAAAAAAAATAAAAAAAAAATTTAATTCTTAAAGAAAAAGCTGCGATTTTTCCAAAAAAAAAAAAAAAAAAAATTGAATTTTTTCATCTCTTTTTTTGCATTTTTTTGCTTAGGGAAAATGTGTGGTCCAGAATGCTTCTCAAGTTTCTCATTTAGCCTACTACTTCTCACATGATCCTTATCCTATATATATATATATATATATATATATATTAACGTGCCAACATAATAAAAAATAACAACTTTTCGAGAAAATCTCAAAGTTATGTGATAATTCTAAGAAACGGAGAAACTTAGGATTTTTGTGTTAAATAAGTATATTGATTTAGAATTGTTCCTATATTAGGACGTATATAAAAATCAATTTCTTGGATTGCGGTATTAAAATACGCACCCAAGGGTCAGTGTCACTAAACCCCTCTTTTTACTGTTTTGCATATATTTTGGGGGTGGAACACGTCGTTAAAAGGGTTTAATAATGTTTTCGAAATAAAAATACCTTTTAATAAAAAATATATATTTTCGCTGAAAACATATGAATTTGATAAGTTATACGTTTTGAAGTAAAACGATTTTGAAGAATGAATATTATAAGTGCGGCATTTCTTAAGTGAAACGAGACCGTATGAATTGGGGATGAATTCCGAACTGAGTCTCAACATTTGAGTGACAAGGGAATTCGTAAATCGTAGTATATTAAATTGTCATATTAGTAGGATATATATATTGTACGTGAGGCAGACATCATATTGTTCTTCGAGAAAGAACCCTGCGCCCATGATGTCGTTTAATCAGTTAAGTATGGTACGCGAGGAATTGTTGGTAGATCTATCGGGTTGACAACCCCGTCGTGACCGGTCGCCCAGTGTCAATGTCAAACGATGAATTATTATTCTGATTATTGTCTAGCATTGATTATCCCTGCATGGTTAATATATAGTTCGCATCGTCTAGCTATCATACGAGTCTAAAAGTTGACGCAATAATTTTATATACGAAACCTGGGCAGTATTACTGTTGTCGGAGTAATGAACCGACGGAAGGCCAATGGATTTTAATAAGGAAGTAAAATGGACTTTCTAAAATTACATAGATGTTTTCAAATAAACACCTAATCAGAAAGTTTTCCTTGGAATAAAATTTGTTAGTAAACGAATAAGTGAACTCACCTTCCTTTGTGTTGACACTTGATTTTAACGTGTTTTACAGGTACCTAAGTTCAGCTTCGGGAAATCATGGCGTATCTTGTGTATGATGATGCATGTTGTTTCGTTTAAATATGTTGGACATCTTTTAAAACTTTCTGGGACGTTTGTAATAAGATCCGCAAGGATCAAAACAACTAAACTTATGTGGTTATGTCATGACTTTTAAAAATGTCATGTTTAATAATTATGTTTTAAAATATGCTAAAATGTCCAACGAAAGGATGCATCGTCCGACAAGGTATAAATGGGCACCAACTTCCGTCACCACTACGCTTTATATTCCACTGCGACGTTTTTGGGGTGTGACAGAAGTGTCATAAATGAGCTCTTAGAACTAGATCTTACTTTCGTATACATACTTTTGATACTTTAAATTCCAACTCCGATGTTCCATTCTAAATTCATAAACTTAAACACCTTTGTTTCCCCATGTAAGGTGACTTGGTGATTCCATCCTCAAACCTACAACTCTTCACGGGATTATAAAGTTTGAAGCTTTGCAAAACGGTGAGTACACGTGACCCATTTTCGTTTTACACATTTTTTGGTGCAACATGTTAGTCTATTAAAATCACAAACACCACGTACTTTATGCAATGCACAGAACAATCTAAATACATGCATACTTACTTATTATACTTGATTCATATTATTGGGTGATTCTTATGTGATTATCATGTCATTAATTTCGTACAAGATTCCATTTAACATGTATAGCGCCATAGGAGTAACACACCATCCATGAACGAGAGGTCATTTTAAATTTAATTCTTGCGGTAATTAGAGGGTTGACTTGAATATTTGCATGCCATTGATTTGTTAATCTTGATAACTTAGGTTGCCATGTGGATTCGTTTTAAACATTTTTATACTTATGCTATGTACTTAAAACTTGTATACTCGCCAATGCTTTTTGTGTTGAACTATACTTTTAACATGTTGCACGTTGATGATGATGACTATGATGAAATCTAGTAGGGACGACACTAGAAACTCATAACGAAATACTAGAATTGTTATCTCATTTTTTTGAACTTGTTGTATTTTGTCTTTTCGATGTTGTAATTTGAATTTCTTATGATGTACTTGACAATTCATGTTATGAAATGAAATTGGTTTTGAATTAACTATTGTTACATAATGTTATGAAGTCTTTGAGCAATCTCGTTCGTCTCACTCCGATGTTTTTGCCATCGATTGGGGTGTGACCACATCAACGGTAAATTTAATATTATTGTTTTTATTTTCATTTTCACTCCTTTTTTCATATATAATATTTGAATTTTAGCCATTTAAATTCTTTTACTAATTTTATTTTTCTCTAACAACTTAATTTCGTTAGCTGTTAAAAAAAAAACTAAAAACGTAGATTTTTTTTTTATCTTTTTCAACATTCCTGTATACATTCTATTGAAAGCAGAGTTGTGTTGGAAATATCATACTTTTATATGTATCGTAGGCTATATCGAGTGTGGTATCGTACGGTATGGTGCCAACCAACCAACACCGAGTAAATAATGGTGCCGGTATTTAATTTTATGGCTTCGGTTAACAAATAACATGATTTTTTTTTTTTGTTACAAGATTTTAGTTTTTAGGTTACATCAATTAGACAACTTTTATTTAATGAAACCATTGTAAATAAACTTTTATTGTATCTTAAACTATATATGATATCGTAACGAACCAAGTTGTGTTCAGAATAATGTATTTTTGTCGTAAACTATAAATACTATCGGTATTGTACCGATACCGAACTGTACTAAAATTGACCAAACAAAATCTGTACCGGTATCGGTGTTTATAGGAACCAGCATCAGTATTCATTTTTATTAATTTCGATCAATGTAACATTGTTTTCAAATATATTGTCTTATATAATTCCGATTATGCTATTTATTAATTTCGATCAATGTAACATTGTTTTCAAATATATTGTCTTATATAATTCCGATTATGCTATTGCGATGCATTTATATTTATTTATCTACGTTCCAACACAAATTATTCAAAATCGAATACTTGCGGCATATTAGTTGTAACATAAAAGTGAAAAATAATCTGCTTAACACTAAATATATGACCAATTTTCACTTGAACCAATGTACATATTATTAAACAGTCAATTGATAAATTAAACGTTTACATATAACATTTTTCTTAGTAATCCCCCACATTACATAGCTTAAAACAACTTCAAGTGTAACGTTGCATAGCTTATTATTTCAATACAATTTATTAGTTATAATAATTATCACATTCCAGTCCATCAAGACAGAATCTAGCTTTCTTTGGATTTACAACAATTTCCTTGCAACTTAGAAAATATGTCAGGAGAGCCGAGCCGAGTAAGATTAACATAATCTTGAGGACCATGAGCCGATAGTCCAGGAACTACTAGTCCAATCAATCGAACTCCGAATTGAACTATGCCTTCCTTGTACTTCCTTCCGCAAGAAAATGGCAAGACACCACTTCGTACCAGTTCGAAAACGGAATTCAAGTACATTTGTCCCATTGATGAGAGCGCGAAGTAATTCTTGTTTGGTTCTTCCCTTGTCACCTTCAAAACATCATCATACAAATTATCTGATATAAATATATAAGTTGACAAAAGATCAAATACAAATACCCTTATCATACAAAACGTATGAATAGGGTGAAAAGGTAAAAAACACGGTGACATTTTTGTAATTATTTACTCGTAGAGTAATTATCAAAATTACCCTACAAATGATCTTGTAGGGTAATTTTGATCTTATAAACTAATTTTGTAGAGTATCATAATTACTCTACAAATGATCTTGTAAGGTAAGTTTGATCTTGTAGGGTAATTTTGTAGCGTATCATAATTACTCTACAAAAGGTCTTGTAATTTTGAATTTGTAGAGTAATTTTGATAATTAACCTACAAGATCATTTGTAGATTAATTTTGATAATCACCCTATGAGCAAAAAATTACAAAAATGCCACCGTGGTTTATTTTTTCATGTCTTTTGTACATTTTGTACGATAAGATTTTTTCTACGTGACCTTAACTCTATAAAAGTTAAGGTTTATTGTAAATATCTTTACTCTTAATAAAAAAAATGTTATGAATATTTTTCTTTTAAGCTATTATAACTTTTATATATATAGTTAGTTAATAATGCATAATACGCATAGGGTAAGCGCTCTCTCTCTCTCTCTCTATATATATATATATATATATATACGGTTAGGGTAAATAAAAACTTATACGAGTAGTAAGAAATTAAAGAAATCGGCCTTACGAAAGGTTTTTTTCAAAAAAAAAAAAATACGAAAAATCCTAAAAAAATCAACTTTTCCAAAAATAAAATAGGTGTTTTTTTTTTCATTTACAGCAGTCATAAATGCTATAAAACTGATGTCATGCTAATGTCATCGGTTTATTATAGCAGTTGTAAGGGTCGAAAACACCACTTTGATTTTTTTACGGTCGTCTTTACAATATTTTAATTTAGGGGTGTGAAAAATAGGGTAAAACTCGCACGGAAAGACCGAGTTCTCTAAATTCTCACAACTAATAAAAGTTTTACTTTCATCCGAATCCATATATATATAGAAAACAACATAAAATTTGTACGTAAGCAAATTGTTATAAAAAAACACTAGCAAAACAAAGGGGAATCTCACAACTCATGTAATATTAAATGTAAACTAAAGAATATAGTCGGTATAGAGCGATTGAGTAAGAATTTACTGACGGGCTTTGGCATATGGTTAAACCAACATTTACCGACAGGGAGAGGAAAGGAAAGGGCGGAGGTCCGGTTTAAAAAATGGAGAGGAGGGGAGGATAACTGGAAACGGTCACAACGTTTTTGGTGACGAACCTACCTGAGGAGTCTCTAATACATTAATGTGGAACGCGTTATGCCACACAGAGTCGTCAAGGATGCATATGTGGCAAAGAAACGGGATGTCCGTGGAAATTATTTTGGTTTTGTGAGATTGGAAGGGGTCGGGGATGTAGAGAATATACTGCAAGGTATGCATGGTGTGAAGATCTTTGAAGCAAAACTGAGTGTGTCTTTGGCTAAGTTTGACAAAGACCACAACAAGTTCAAGAAACAATGGAAGCTGAGGAGTTACCCACTGATAAACCAAAACACTCGGCTGAGGCCGACAACTTCTCATAATCTAGCGAATGTAACCCCAGGGGTATCATTTGCAGATATGGTTGCCGGTGATCAAGGCGAACACCCATTAGTAAAGAAGAATGTAGTAGCGGATGACAGGATAGCGTTGTATCCTAATCACAACATGATGAGGGTTGTCCTCATTAAAGTAAGGGATGTATTGACGCTGGAAGAAATCAGAACCATGTTGGATATGGGATGATATGTTGAAAATTCAGTTTGCTACCTTGGGGGTTTGAAATTGTCTTCAAAGAAAAAAGTTTAGCGGTGGATTTTTTAAAGAACGAAGTTAAGGCATGGAGCAGTGTGATTGTATCATCGACTCTCTGGAATGGGCAGGACGTTACATATGAGCGTTTGGTATGGCTAAAGGTACGATCCACCTGCGTGATAACAAGCTTGATGACCACATTAGCGGACACTTTGGGAGATTGTTAGGAGGGTCAGAGTTTTCCTTGCATAGGCCGGATAACTCATGTGGTAGGTGTTGGGTGGTCATAGAGTTGGGGAGGCGGATTGATGAAGAAGTGGTTGTAGAGTGGAGTGTTAACGAGTACCTTATTTGGGTTGTGGAGGAAAAAAAGATTACATCGATTCTGTGATCTGGGGCCTGGCATCGTCCATCCAAATATCATCAGTAAAGTTAATGGAGTCTATGGCTGGAGGTGAGGAGGAGGTAGAAGTGGGTGAACTCCGAGAAGAATCACCAGAATCTGTGAGGCCGATGGGTAGAGAGGCGACTGGTGGGCTCTCCATGGAAGATGAAAGGGTGAGAGAGAAAGTCGACGTGCATGGGAACATGCCCCTAGGGAGTAACTCGACGGCTGCAGGTGCGTGTACTCCACATGCTTCTAGGTATAAGGGTGTATGATGTGGTGCAGCAAAGGGAAGTGTCAATGTGGTTTGCCGAGCGGCAACACCGCCGTCGACCCCTTTGCCGCGTCGGTTTCATTGTCGCTCGGTGAGGGCTTGCCATGCGGGAATAATGATAGAGAGAGGGTAGTGTGAGAAAGAGAGGGTAGTGTGGGGTGGGGTCCATTCCAATCTCAACCAATCACACCTTTTTCCTTTTTTTTAAAATAGTTTACCACTTCACCAAGTGTCTAACCATTGCCAACACTTTTGAGCATAATTTACCACTTTGACATGGCACACTCTCATTGGTTGATTTTTTAGTTTACCACTCTTAAGTGTTTAACCACTCCTTACACCCTAATAATATTAATTGTAGGAAAGAGGATATGGTGGGTCCCATTGAAAATTTAAATTCACCTACAGCAAATGGGGGTGGACTAAATGGTGTAGATCGAATGGGCCCTGGTGGCACTTCAAGGAAAATGCCTAGAAGGGAAAGAAGTCCATGTGGTCTTAGCCCAAATGGGAATTTATTTGGTGATGAGTTCTGTGGTCAAAATAATAGCAGCTCTTTTGACTTAAACCATACTTTGGATGGGGTGGCACCTTCATCCGAGGTTCCTAAATCGATGGGCACCAACACAGGAGGGAAACCTGATGTCCGCATGGATGGGGCTCTAAGACCAGAATATTGTAGGTCTGGTTCGCATGTGGAGGGTGATGTTCAGTGCCCTATTTTCAATAATAAGCAGAATGGGTTCATGAATTCTTCTAACCCTGTTGAAGTAGAGGATGGCGGTGGGTTGTGCAGGTTGAAATGCTAGAGACGATTCAAGCAGGTTCCAAGGTTGGGTTTAACTTAAATGGCTTCCCAAATCAGGTTAGTACAATAATTATTGGTGAAGGCGAACATATGATCAATCAATGAATTGTTTGTCGATTAAGTTGCAGGGGGTCAGGGACCAGAGAAAGGGGAACTGGATTCGTGGGTCAAAAACATCCCATGGCGTACACTTTCTAGCTATACAGGAAACCAAATTAACCGGAATTTCAGATATTATGATAAATGAATTTTGGGGTCGGTCAAGGTTTGAAGCAACTACGGTTGAGGCAATTGGGCGGTCCGGGGGTCTGTTGTGTATCTGGAACCCGGGTGTGTTCCAATGCTTGGCTGTGATTAGAAGGCAAAGGTTTATGGTGTTGACCGGAGAATTGGTGAATGTGGGGGTTATAATAAATATGGTTAACGTATACGCCTTTAATAATGCGATTGAAAGACGTGGGTTGTGGAGGGATCTATTAGCTGTAAGGGGTTTAGGGTCAGGCTTATGGGCATTCATGGGGGATTTCAATGATGTTAGAGACCCCTCGGAAAGGCTTAATTCTGAATTTGTATACTTAAACTCTGCATTTTTTAATCAATTTATTGAATTAGCGGGCTTGGTTGAGTATCAAATGGGGGAAGAAAGTATACTTATCATTCATATAACGGGGTTCATATGAGTAAATTGGATAGGTATTTAATGTGCCATAACTTTATGAATACTTGGCAAGAGGCGTCCGTGGTGGCATTATCAAACATGATTTCGAATCATTGTCTGATTCTTTTATCAAACTCTTGGCTAGACATGTCGTGTTTAATGGATTTGGTAGAACAGTGGAGTTTGGGGTTTAGGTTTCAAGGTCCTGCTAATTTAGGCCTTGCAACTAAGCTTAAATGGCTCAAATTCAAGATGAAAATGTGGGTTGAAGGAGTGAAGATAGAACGCGAGGTCGATTATAGTTCAAAAGTGACACAACTTGAAATTTTGGAGGTGGCGGCAGAAGTAAGGGGGCTCACGGCACATGAGTTAGGAATTCAGGCAGATTGTAAGTCATTCATTTTAGAGTTTGACAGGCAAAAGGTGATGGATTTGAAGCAAAAGGATAAGGTAAAATGGGCTTTGGATGGGGATGAAAATACGGCTTATTTTCATAGTGTGGTAAATGCAAACACAAGTAATAATAGGATCAATGGATTGATGATCGATGGCGAATGGGGAACTTTTCCTCCCTTTTTCAAGGATACGATATGTTCCTATTTTGCAAATAATTTACTTGAACCTCTTGAGTCTCGGTAGAGACTCGAGTGCCCATTTTTAACAACTATTTCGGATTATGAAGTCGCGATGTTGGTAGCACCGTTTTCGTGTGAGGAACTGAAACATGCAGTTTGGAATTGTGCTGGGGATAAGGCACGGGGCCTGGATAGAATAAATTTTAGGTTCACAAAAAGGAGTTGGGGGTTTCTTGAAGGAGACTTTTTTTTAAGTTTTAGAGGAATTTTTTCACATGGTGTCAATAACCAAGGGTGGGCATCATCATTCCTAACACTAATACCAAAATGCAATGATCCAACCGGGCTATTGACTCAAAAGGGTAGTGAATAAATTAATATATGAGGAGCAAACGACTTTTTTGGCGAATACGAGTATATTGGATGGCCCGTTAATGTTGAATGAATTGATAGCGTGGATAAAGAAGGGTAAGAAGGAGGGTATGATTTTTAAGGGGGATATAGAGAAATCATATGACTCATTAAATTGGGAGTTACTTGATTTGATTTTACGTCAAATGAACTTCCTGGCAATTTGGAAGAAATGGATAAAAGCCATTGTGACTTCAAACCAGGCCTCGGTATTGGTAAATGGTGCCTCTACTCAAGAATTTAATTGCTATAGGGGCCTTTGATAAGGGACCTGCTATCGCCTTTCTTGTTCATCATTGCAATGGAGGCGCTTATGGGGGTTCTTAAGAAAGCTTATGATGTCGGGCTCTTTAAAGGAATCTAGTGTAGAAACAACAGACCACTAATCACACATTTTTTATATGCGGATGACGTTGTGTTTTTAGGTGAATGGTCGGAAGTCAATGCCCAGAACTTGAATAGAATTCTTCCGTGCTTTTATTTCAACTCGGGCTTCGGGTGAATCTTAAAAAAGTAGTGTGTTTGGTGTGGGTGTAGATGAGGAGAGGTTCGTTCAAATGGCCGATATTCTAAGAAGCAAAGTTGGCAAATTCTCGTTTAAGCACTTGGGGTTACAAGTCGGTGCAAATATGAGTTTGGTGAAACATTGGAAACCGGTGGTGTTTGTGTTTAAAAAAGGTTATCGGTATGGAGAGCAAATACCTTAGCGTTTGGGGGGAAAATAACATTACTCAAGTTGGTGTTAAATTCCCTACCTAATTATTTCTCTATTTACTGGGCACCAATATCGGTCATAGCGCAATTGAAGAGAATTAGACTAGAATTCTTGTGGGGACACAACCCGGATCACTCAAAAATAAATTGGGTAGCTTGGGAAAATGTAATGGCTCCAATAGAGAAAGGCAGGCAGGGTATCGGTTCGTTACACGAGATGAACCTTGCAATGTTGGGGAAATGGTGGTGGAGGTTTAAGTGCGAGAGAGATAATCTTTGGAGGAGCGTTATATGGTGTGTGCATCATAGTTCATGCAGCTGGAATTTTGTTCCTAGGAAGCTTGACATCGGAGAAACTGGAAACATGTGATTCGAGCGGCTCAAGATAAGGCAAATGGAGGCGTGGACATGGAGTCTTTTTTCAAGAGTATTCTTTGGAACGAGACTCATATATCATTCTAGAAAGAAAGAAAGATGGTTGGATGAAATGACTTTATGTGATAAATTCTCACAACTGTATGCTTTGGAGTCGGTCAAAGGAGCTATGGTTGCAGATCGCTTAACAGTTATTAATGGGTTAGAAGGTATGACGTTTCAGTGGAGTCGAATGCCTAGCTCGGAGGGAGAGTTGTATAAGCTTGAAGAATTGACATTTATACTAACGAGGGTCCGTTTATGGGTTGCAGAAGATAAATGGGACTGGATCTTGGAGTCGGCTGGGATTTTTTTCGGTTCAGATTCTTAGACTACAGCTGTAGAATACCAGGTTCACGGGTAGCGAGCTGGATTTTTTGTGGAATA
>JARYGA010051721.1:0-32932 GCA_030545235.1 Helianthus tuberosus | reverse complement strand
TGTATGTTATACGTGACTCGATGAATGCCTGTTTGTTATGTTTACACAATGATTGTTGTCTACCTGCCTTAGCAACGATAGTACTATAGTTTGGACTCAGCACCTGTTCACTCAGGGGTTGTTAAGGACAATACTTCATGTGTTCGCAGTGGTGAACATGTGATGTGCACTCGCTACTCGCAGTCAAATGGCAGTCATTGGTATTGATAGGATCTTTGTCGATAACTTACATGCTTCACATTATACGTTGCACATGTTGGTTATGCATAAACGATTTCGAACTCTATTATATCTATCAAACTTGTATGCTCACCTTTACACTATGTCTATTGACGTTTATTTTAACGTATGTGACAGGTGCTTAGGGTGTTTGCTTGCTAATTGATTAATCAAGTTAGGATGGAGTCTAGAAACCAATGAACAATTTATTTATTTGAAATCTGAGTTGTCGGAACAGAAAAATTTGTCTTTGATTTGTCTGTAATAACTATACTACTTGTTATATCATTGTATGGGACATGATGTTTCAATAATTGGTAACCATAGTTGTTATGGAAACTCCTGGACAATCTGTTTCGCTTAGTGCCGTGCCCCGATGATTCCGCCATCGGTTGGGGTGTGACAGATTGGTATCAGAGCCATAACTATAGGGAATTAGGCAAGACTCGACCTAGTCCGGGTCGATGTCTTAGAAACGACCTAGTCTATAGTCTAAGTACTGACAGACCAACATGTGCATGCCCTTTAAGGGTTTTGTACGAGCTTACTCGCTACTCTCTCTTACACTACACTAGCACTGCACTAAAATTCTCAAAAATGAGTGAGTGATGAGGTCGAGATTAGGTGTGAAAACCGCAAACTCTCAACCGAATCGCTTGTTCGACCCGTATTTTTATCCATAAATAGGAGAATTTACGTTGAATCAGGAGTGAAATATGCACTTCGAGGCAAAATTTCCTCTCTATTTTATCAAACAGGAGCGAAGTTGTTAAGTCTGGGGTGAAACCCAAACCTTGACGACTTATTCCGCTCTTATTTTGGTTTTACAAAACTCTCACCAAGGTCTCGACGGACTCCAATGACTTGAAGTCACACCCTAGCTGGAAGGATGCGTGCCATTCCCCCAGATCGAGGCGAGAGCACAGTCTTGAAAGCCAAAAGGGTGCACCAAATGTCCTTGTGAATAGTCTAATCAGTTTGGGTAGTCAATGTCTACACACACCCGAGATAATCTCCCCTCAATTTTATGTGTTTCTATTCTGGAATTGCCGCCGTTGACTCTGTGATTTATCGATTTTATGTGAATTTTATGTATTTTTATGTGTTTACGTGTTTGATTTTGGTGATTTACACGCTTTTCGCTTCTCGGTTTGATCGACACACACGACTCGCACTGCACATCTATCTCAAGACGCTAACAGATCGCTGGTCATTATACACAATCGTTGCTCGCCAATCGCAATCACTATACTTAATCGCTATACGTGCTCTGAAGGATAGGTGAATACGTGCAACATATTGTATGGTTTCTGTGTTCTGACTGCCTTATGTGCTTTTGTGCCCTACGTGATTATGTGCTTACGTGTTTATGTGCTTATATGATTCTGTGTTTATGTGTCTATGTGTTCCTGAGCTTTATGGTGAATATCTAGACTACACTAGGAGTAATCAAATAGCATTTTGAATCCTATGGCGCTGTCCGTTGCAGACAATTTCGTCATTTGGATCATTCCATTCCCGTTCAGCTCGCCGCAATCATGATGACAAACGCATCGCCGCCCTCGTCGCTAAGCAAATGGCAAAAGTTATCCCCGGATTGTTAGTGAGCTGAATGAAAATGCCAGCAAATCTTCTGAAGAATCCAGGACTGATGCTCCTAAAGCTGCTTTCTACTTCAAGCAGTTCAAAGCCTGCGGCCCGAAAGATGGGCCTACGGCCATGTTTCAATGGTTTGATTCTATCGAAGTCACCCTGCGCCAGAGTGGCTATCCTGATAATCTCCGTACTTTAAACGCAACTGGCGTCTTCCAATCCCGAGTGCTGGATTGGTGGACGGCCGAGAGAAACAAACGCGGAAATGATGCTGCTTACGGGCTGACGTGGGATGAGTTGAGGGAGGTTATGATGCAAGAGTTCTGCCCTCCCGACGAGCGCCAAAAGCTGGAGGACGAATTCTGGCATATCAAGCAGAAAGATGGAGACAACGCTGGTTTGACTGCTCGCTTCAAGCAGCTAAGCATAATCTGTCCTAGCCAAGTTACTACGCCCGAAATCACCATCAAAAAGTATATCCGTGCTCTTCCGGATTGCGTGGCTGATTTCGTTCAAGCTGCAAAGACAACGACAATTGAGGAAACTTTTCTACCCGCTTCTGAGATCAACGGCAAGTAGTCTGGTTACTGGGATAAAGCTCCCAAGAATCTGCATCAAGCTACCACTGCTCCTCAGTCATCAAAGCTCTCGAGACGCAAGAGAAAGAACAACAACAGTTCCAGCAAGAAGAACTGCGATGTAACCACTGCTGCCCTGCTCCAATCAGTTCCCGCTCAACCACAGCCTCAACACCGCCAAGTAGCGGAACCGGTCACCAACGCACCGCCGGTAAAGCGTGCGTATACTGGTCCTCACCCGGTTTGTCCTACTTGTACCTATCACCACCCTGTGGGAATCGCTTGCAGATACTGTGTGCATTGCAACATGTACGGCCACTTCACCGCCAACTGCCGTACAGGTCCACGTCAAGCTCCAGCTCCAACACAAGGTCAAGCTCCTACTCAACAAGCTCTACTTACCTCTCCTCAAGGCCATCAAGCGGCTCCTACACCTGCGATCCATGCTAGAGCTTGCTATGCGTGTAGTGATCCCAACCACTTCGCAAATATGTGCCCGAACTGAGTGGTCAAGCAAGAACCACAACAGCAGCAGCCTCAACAACGGCAACAACAACCAGCATCCCATGGACGTGCATTCAACATTAATGCCCGTCAGGCTCAAGCAGACAACAATGTGGTCAATGGTATATATGCTACGTGTTTATTTGAAAATGGAGCAGATAACTATTTTATATCGTTTGAATTCAAAAAGCTCCCCAATCGTAAGCGCGCTCATCTCCCCTCGACGTTCAATGTTGAAGTTGCCACCAGAAGGACCGTCGCAGTCAAATCAGTTTTACGTGATTGCACGCTTGAACTCAACAATCACATCTTCCCTGTCAATCTTATTCCAATGAAGCTTGGTAGTTTTGACGTCATAGTAGGCATGGATTTTCTTCGTGAAAATCATGCTGAAGTCGTTTGCTTCGATAAGATGATTCGCTTCTCACTCGCTAATGGTGATCAATTGTGTGTTTACGGTGAAGTCGCGTTGATGAAACTCCAACTCATGTCGTGTGTCCAGGCTAGCAAGTATCTCCACAAGGAATACCAAGTTTTCTTGGCACACATTGTAGTAGCGGAGAAAAAGGAAGTTAAGGAGGTAAACCAGGTCCTTGTTGTTCATGAATTTCCTAACGTTTTCCCTGATGATCTCCCCGGGTTACCTCCGATTCGTGATATCGATTTCCGAATTGACCTTATTCCTAGAGAAAATCCTGTTGCTAAAGCGCCTTATCGTCTCGCTCCTTACAAAATGCGCGAACTCTCGAGTCAGCTCCAAGAACTACTTGATAAAGGCTTTATTCGCCCTAGCACCTCTCCAAGTGGCGCGCCTGTCCTTTTCGTCAAACAGAAGGATGGATCGTTCCGGATGTGCATCGACTATATGGAGTTGAATAAGCTGACAATCAAGAATCGCTATCCCTTACCCCGAATCGATGATTTATTTGATCAGTTACAAGGTGCTACGTGTTTCTCGAAGATCGATCTACGCTCAGGCTATCACCAATTATGCATTCAAGAGGAGGATATTCCCAAAACCGCTTTTTGAACCCGCTATGGTCATTATGAGTTTGTTGTTATGCCTTTTGGTTTGACCAACGCCACCGCAGTTTTCATGGATCTAATGAATCGAGTTTACAAACCCTTCCTTGATCACTTCGTAATCGTATTCATCGACGATATCCTGATCTATTCCAAGTCAAAAGCCGAACACTTGCAGCATCTAGGTTTGGTTCTTGAGTTGCTCTAAGGAAACCGTCTCTATGCCAAGTTCTCCAAGTGTGAATTTTGGCTTGAGGAGGTCCAATTCTTCGGTCACATTGTCAATAGTCAAGGTATCCATGTCGATCCCGCGAAGATCGAAGCTGTTAAGAGTTGGGTTACACCCAAGAATCCGTCTAAAGTCCGTTCTTTTCTCGGACTGGCAGGCTATTATCGCCGATTTATCGAGGGTTTTTCTAAGATCGTTGTGCCGTTTACCTCTCGTATGCATAAGGATAAACCTTTTGTTTGGGGAACTAAACAGGTGGAAGCCTTTCAAACTCTCAAAGCTATGCTTTGCAATGCTCCCGTGCTCTCACTGCCCGATGGAAACGATGACTTCGTATTCTACTGTGATGCCTCGAACCTTGGTCTTGGTTGTGTTCTTATGCAACGAGATAAGGTTATCGCGTACACTTCTCGACAGCTTAAGATCCACGAGAAGAACTACACCACACATGACCTCGAGCTTGGCACAATTGTTTTTGCGTTAAAGATTTGGCGACACTACCTTTACGGTACCAAGTATACGATCTTCACCAATCATAGGAGCCTACCACATATCTTTGACCAGAAGGAACTGAATATGCGTCAATGCCGGTGGGTAGAACTACTCAACGATTACGACTGTGAGATCCATTACCATCCAGGCAAAGCAAACGTCATTACCGATGCTCTCAGTCGACGAAGCTACTTGCTTAGCATTCGTAATTCCCAAGCTTAGTTTAATCTCGAAGCTCTCATCCATGACGCTCAGCATGCTTGTTTTACCGAACGAACTTTGAAGAAGGAATGGATTCTAAATGATGGCGCCCAACTCGAGAATAAATCGAATGGTATCTTTCATTACTTGGACCGAATTTGGATCCCTAAGCATACGAACTTGCAACAACTTCTGATGGACGAAGCCCACAAATCTCGATATTCTGTTCATCCCGGTGCCGACAAGATGTACTAGGATCTTCTCTACAAGTACTGGTGGTCGGGATGAAGAAGGATATCGCTATCTATGTTTCAAAGTGCCTGACCTGTTCCAAGGTCAAGGCCAAGCATCAAAGACCCTCTGGCTTACTCGTTAAACCCGATACCCCAATGTGAAAATGGGAGAGTATAGCTATGGACTTCATAACGAAACTTCCGCGCACTCAATCAGGTCATGATAGCATTTGGGTTGTGGTTGACCGTCTGACCAAGTCAGCTCACTTCCTGCCGATACGAGAAGACTTTAAGGTAGAAAAATTAGCCCGAATCTACACCGATGAGATCATTTGTCGACACGGGACGCCTCGTGACATCATCTCTGACCGCCATGGTCGGTTTACCTCGTGTCTTTGGGAAACGTTTCAATCTGCTCTCGGTACTACGCTTAATCTAAGTACCGCTTTTCATCCCCAAACCGACGGTCAGACTGAAAGAATGATTCGCACCCTTGAAGACATGCTCCGATCGTGTGTCATAGATTTCAGTGGCCAACTGATCGAGTGGCCATCCGATCGGTCTGATCGGACTGCCATCCGATCGAATTGTCATCCGATCGGGTTGCCATCCGATCGGACTGCCATCCGATCGGACTGCCATCCGATCGGTGACCAATCCAACACTTCATCACTTTCCACTTTGGGAAACCCTATAAATACCCTCCTATCACATCATTTGTGATGTGACAGCTCCTCACTCGAAACAGCCATACTCAAGCTCTCTTTCTCTCAATTTCTCGCGATTCTTGTAAGTTTTCAACCTAAATCTTGTACTTCTATGATCTTCACGCACTCCTTCATCTTTTTCACCTTTGAATCTTAACTTTTAACCGTGAAATCACCAGATTTGAGGTGTTCTAGGATGATGTCATCATGGAGTTCTTATGAACTTCAAGGTTTGGCTTCATTCCACCAAGAACAACTTATATTTGAAGGATTTCCACATGAATAATCAATGTTTTCGCATAGATCTACACATATTCATGGTTAAAAGGATTGAAAGATGGTTTTCTAACTTTCTTTCAACTCTTTTACACTCAATGCACTCAAAACCGAAAGAATCAGAGCTCGTTCTGATCTTCTACTCTTTCTTAGTGATGTGTTAGTTCAGGATCTGAATTCTATCCCAAAGAGAGCTGATGTCGGGTTAAACATGAACAACCGTCTCGAACCTTGAACTGGTCGGACTAGGGTGGTTCCTGTTCGGTCACATCACTTGGGTCAAGATGGGGATTCTGTTGTCTAGCACGATATCACACCGTCTCGATTAACACTGCAAAACTTTCAAAACAATCAAGTGTCAAGGATGATCAGGTCATTGGGACGGATTTTCGTCCGATCGGCTTGCACTTGGTTTCACACTTAAACATTTTTTTTCCAAGTTTCAAGGGACTGAACGTCGAACGAATTGTCGTCCGATCAGATTGCCATCCGATCGAATGACCATCCGATCGTGTGGCGATTGGGACTTTGGTAATTAATCAATTTCGAAGAACAATAGTTCCAACTGATTTATATCCGATCAGATTGCAATCCGATCGAGTGACAGTCTTGCTGTGAACTTGTTCTCACTAAGTATCCTACCAATCGGATCACTATCCGATCGGACTGCCGTCTGATCGATCGACCTGAAGGGTAGAGATACTTCTCTCTTTTTAAAATGCTACAACGAAAACTTCAAAGCCATCATACACACACACATCCTTACCAAACAAGATGTCAATCCAATCGAATGGTCATCCGATCGGATGACCATCCAAACGGATTGACATCCGGTCGATTGGCCATCCAATCGGATTGCCATCCGATCGGATTACCATCTGACACTTGGTACTTTTGCACCATTTTACGTGCCGCTCATCGTTTATGCTATCGTTAACTGTTCAGGCTAATCTCTCTCAGCGCTCCCTTCAATCCAAGAGAGTGTTTACTTGTTTAACACAATCTGTGAGTATACTCGATCCCTTTTTGCTTTATGCACTTTTTGGTGTTACATACGTTACTTATTCTAAATCACATCAATCACACAACGCAAACACTATTTATACGCTGACCATTACTGCATGTTATACGTGACTCGATGAATGCCTGTTTGTTATGTTTACACATTGATTGCTGTCTACCTGCCTTAGCAATGATAGTACTATAGTTTGGACTCAGCACCTGTTCACTCAGGGGTTGTTAAGGACAATACTTCACGTGTTCGCAGTGGTGAACATGTGATGCGCACTCGCTACTCGCAGTCAAATCGCAGTCATTGGTATTGATAGGATCTTTGTTGATAACTTACACGCTTCACATTATACGTTGCACATGCTGGTTATGCGTAAACGATTTCGAACTCTATTATATCTATCAAACTTGTATGCTCACCTTTACACTGTGTGTATTGACCTTTATTTTAACGTAAAAAAAAAGGGTAATGCACGGTACCCCTGACCGCGGAGGGGATAACCCCTCCCAGGCCGCCACCCGACAAGCCTGAGCCTGGCGGTAAATACCCTTACCGAGCCGACCCTTGGGAAAGAGGGTACTTTTGCGCCCCAAGGTTCGAACCCGGTACCTCTTGGTAAGAGGTGGGTGTCGGTGGCCAACTGGGCTACCCCAGCTGGTTAACTATGTGACAGGTGCTTAGGATGTTTGCTTGCTGATTGATGAATCAAGTTAGGATGGAGTCTAGAAACCAACGAACAATTTATTTATTTGAAATCTGAGTTGTCGGAACTGAACAATTTGTCTTTGATTTGTCTGTAATAACTATACTACTTGTTATGTCATGGTATGGGATGTGATGTTTAAATAATTGGTAACCGTAGTTGCTATGGAAACTCCTGGACAATCTGTTTCGCTCAGTGGCGCGCCCCGATGATTCCGCTATCGGTTGGGGTGTGACACAAGTGTTTTGAGTAAACAAAAATGTCTTTTGTAACAAAATGTCTTGTGTAAAACAATTGTTTTTATTGTATAAAACAAGTATGGATTGTCGGCGAATACATTCAAGCATTGTCGACTGTTGGACAAACCTTTATAAAGACAAAGGTTTATAAAAAATGTCACTTAGTTTCTGTCATTCCCTGAGGTCACTTCCAAACAAACCTAGGAAGCAGGAATGGGGTTGTCAATCCTATGGTACCATAACATACTACCGGCCAGCATGATCAGTGTTATTGAATGTATCGTTGTTGAGTTCAACGCACCAATATGTCTAGTACAATGTAAGCATGTCGTGAAATGTTTTGTAACCATGTATACTAGGTATTAAAATCATGTATAGTGTTTTGAAACCATGTACTAGGTATATTAGGTAAATATACCATGTATAATGTTTTGAACTCATGTACTAGGTATATTAGGTAAATATACCATGTATAATGTTTTGAAACCAAGTACTAGGTATATTAGGTAAATATACCATGCATAATGTTTTGAAACCATGTACTATGTACACTAGATAATTAAACGATGTATAGTGTCTTGAAAACATGAAAGTAGTGATAGGCACATATGAATCACCCTAAAACATTTGAAAAACGTAAAAGAGGGGACTATTTATTCACTTGGGATTACGTATATGTCTTGTCAAATGTTTAAGCAAAGCTCAAAGGTTCAAGAGTTTTCCTAATATGTCGGATGTCTATGTGTTAGTGTTGGGTCTCGTATAATATGGTTCAATAAGCCTTTCATTCTTACTTGGAAGAGTTTCTAGGTGCTTTGACCCGTGACGACTTGTTAAAATGGTTTACGCCACTTTAACGGGTCGTAAGCGTAACTATTGGTTCGGATGGTTAAACAAGTCCTATGATGAGTCTTATATGTCAAAACAAGTTTGATTATGTTATAATATCAGTTTAGAAGTCAAAAATATGGTCTTCCATGTTTAAAACCATTTTATGTGCCAAAAGGACGTTTTTAGCATTTTAAAAGTACATAAAATCGACTCGTCATATAACTAACCAAACTATATGACCATAAGGTATAACCACAGAGAGTTATTCCCTATATTACTATGGTCATAAAAATTCCCTTGGTCGAATCCTAAGATTGACCAAACGGGTCAGATGTGCAAGTCAAAGCGGTAGTCAAACGGCTTTACTTACGACTAAGAAATAAGCACTAAACTAGAAATGACGAGTTAGATATGTTGGGAAATGTCTAATAATATTATAAAAATTATTTGGTGTCAAAACTTTAAGTTTTAATACCTGAAAACAGTTTTGTCGTAAAACGCACTTTCATGCATTTTTTACTTTTAATTCGTAAAACTTTGACTCGTCATCTCGCCTACTAAACGTGGAAATCAGAAGGTGCAATCGCAAGGGATTAATACCTTCTTGATTATGATCACGTTGCAAAGTTCAGTTTGAACTTTGACTTGACTAAAATGGTTAGAACCGAAAGTCAAACAAAAGTCAATTTGTTTGACTTTTAGCTAAAAACAGCTAAAATAAAGAAAGAGACTAAGAGAGAGCACTTACTTGTGTTAAAGAACACTTTAAGAACTCAGTAGGAGGCTTCCAAAAGCTGGAAACAAACTCTAAAGAGATGGGAGAAGAAAATGTGAAATGATCAAGTTGAAGTGGTGGATGAACATGGCTATTTATAGTGCAAATGAGCTCACAAGATCAAGCCAAGCGTCCCCTGAGGTGTTAAGGACTAATGAGTGCACCCCAGGTTTCCAAAGGAGAAGAAATGGTGGAAAAATCGCAACTTGGGGGCCTAAGGAGTGAGCTGTGAACTGACAGCTGCAATTCTATTATCTAGTAGTTCCATACGAACCATATGGTCCTTTTGCTTATGGTCTGTATGCCTTTGTGTAGGACCAAAGTTTTGCAGTTTGGCAGTTTTAGCCCCTGGACTTGTATTATCGCGTTTTGCCATTTTTAACCCCTTTTAACCTAATATTTAGGTTATATAAAGGTTTTAAGGCATGTGTAACTCGGATTTTATTTTAGAAATGTCGTAGATATCGTTTCGTTCGATCATACGGTTACGTGTTTTGTAAATAAAATATAACGTTTTGTTGAACATGAAAATGATCAAAATTGTTCAATGATTGAAAATATGCAAATGTCACAAAACAGTTCTTCATAAATGCTTGTTCATAACTGAAAAAGTTAAAATTGAATGGGTAAACAAGCGTTTTATGCAAAATTGACACTTAGGGTTTGATTTTTGGGGTAAACCGCACATGATGAACCAAAAATTTTGAATTTTTCGAAGCCGGCTCGAAAACCTTTATTTTTGGGTTAACAGAAAGATTAACACGGGGCTGTGTCCATTGACCACGGGGTCATGGGCATCCCAAAACCCAGACACGGGGTCGTGTCCAGACCTACTGATTTCAAATTTTTGCATCATTTTTGACACGCTAACTGTCCTACTGGTTCTTTCTTGCAGGAATGGCACTGATGTGTGCAAAATGCAACATATAAATTACATCAATTGTGGCATAAAACTAACCCTTTTTAGTACTAATGTTGGAAAAAGTGTGCTTTTGTCTTCCTTTTGTATTTTCAGGATTAAAGAGCTTAAATTAACAAAAGAAGCAAAAAGATAGCTAAATCTAACATAAATACAAGAAAAGAAACAAACGTGACATGCCCGACCCCACGAAAGCATCTTCCCAAGCAAAACAATAAAACAGAAGGCTGAACACGCCCCGTGCTCAGTGAACACGGGGGCGTGCCCAAGTGCCAGCAGAAAAGACAAAGCTGTAGAAGCTTCTATCGCCCACCACGGGGTCGTGCTGAGCGGACACGGGGCCGTGGTCAACTCTAAGATTCGCAGAATCTGGGAAATCTCGATAGTACAGATTTTCTTCTACAAACAGGGGCGTGCCCAGTGGACACGTGGGCGTGGTCAACTAATGCAGACAAACTGCAATTAATGAAGAAAGAGATCAAGGATGGACACGGGGCCGTGCCCAATGGACACGGGGCCGTGCCCGAGCTTCTATTCAGTCTATAAATATGAGTGCTTGGCTAAAGTGCAAACCATCCCTTGGCACACCACCTCTCTCACACTTCACCCACCACCCACCACCACCATAACACCATCATCCACCACCATCATCTATTGTCCATCATAGAGTGTGTGAGTCATCTCGGGATCCAAGATTGATCGTAAGAGTTCTTGACAATCAAGGCCATGTTTGCCTAAGTCTCTTACATCACTTGGTGAAGACAAAGTGTCTAGTGTAATACTTTTTATTTTTAATCTTTTCGCACTTTTTACTTGGTTATGTATTAATGACTTTAATAACTAGCTTCTTATGTTGAAGGTGATTTTTCCTTATCGTTTGTCCGTGGTGTCTTGGCATTATTTTACTGTCTATATAAAATAAAAGATTTTCACCACTCATATCTCCACGGTCTATATGGAGGTATGTTGGCTACCTGGTCGGGGGTTAAGGGAACAGTTTGGTAAGAGTCTTGCCTTGTTCAGTGTATAGATCCTGCAAGGACCTGGGTCAAATTTAGTAGGACCTCCTTCAATACTTAACGGTATTGGATGGCGGGGGTCCAAACTCTTTGACCCCCTCATATGTAAGCTACTATTAATACTTTAACCCGGCTACTTAGGACTGTATCCCTGCTGACTCAGACTACTTAGCCGAGGGTAACGTCACCTTCAAAAGAGGGGCCTACCATAATATGCATTAATAACTTAATTAATTAACTTTCAATAATCCGACCCTTTAGGATTGTATCCTTGCTGACTCAAACTACTGGGTTGAGGGTAACGTCACCTTCAAAAGAGGGGCCTACTACAATAACTAAGATAATCTCTTAAAAAGTGCAAACGTGCGGAAATAATCAAAGGTTACACTAGACACGAGTCGGAGCCAAGTGATTCATCTTGTCTATCTGTTTTTATTTTTATTTTAATTTTATTTTCAACATTTTAGTTAATTTTTATTTTTCTAGTTTAAAACCTTTTTCTAACTTTTTGATTTGATTAGACATTGAGGATAAACCGGTACTAAAAGCTCTTGTGTCATTGGACGACCTCGGTATCTTACCAACACTATACTACGCTCACGATGGGTGCACTTGCCCATATGTGTGTTTAGTGTTAGTAAATATCGTGTTTTATAAATTTAAAACTTGGCTAAAAAGTGTAAAAGGGCTTAAAATAAACATTAAAACCATAACACACTTAGCACGCATCAAGTTTTTGGCGCCGCTGCCGGGGACACAAGGATTTAAAGAAAGTTAGGAATCAACGGCCTAATCGTTTTTTCTTATTTTTCTATTTTTTTAGGATTTTTCTTAATTTTTAGCTTCTGCAAAACTCAGCACGGGTCGTGCCCGCTGAACACGCCCCGTGCCCAATCATTGGAACTGGCAATCCTGTTTTAAGTCGCATAATAAGCTGAACACGGGGCCGTGCCCACTCAACACGCCCCATGCCCAAGGTTCAGTTACTAAAAACAGAACCGTAAGATCCCGACGGTTGGTAATTTCTGACACAAACATGAGTGATACTGATATTTTTTACTTTCGGCACTCTTATGGTACGTGGTGTCAAATATGTGGTGGTTCCCATAAGGAATTAGAATGCTATTTTCTAAATTACAAGCCCCACTATATAGACCCATCGTTTTCATGTATCCCTAAGAGGGGCGAAAGTAAAAATAATCCCTTTCTCTCCCTTGAATGCTCTCAACCGGATTTTCTAGGAGAAACGCTTCTTGATGAACTATTTCAATTAGAAGATCTAATTCTTAATTGGTTAAAAGAACTTAGGATAGATGTCAATAATTTATCTCAAGACGATAACCAAGAAGAAGTGTTAGGATCGTATTCAAACAACTTCGTTGTTCCCGACGATACCTCTAAATCTAGTGAGGACTTGAGCGATAGTCGTCCCTGTGTCGATTGTGCCGTGAAGGACTCCTCATCGATGTGACACCCCAGGAAAACCAGGAAAACAACACAACACAACTAGCTTCCTCAGTAACCATGTGCTAAATTTCGGGATGAAATTTCTTTCAAGTTGGGGATAATGTGACAACCCGGGTTTCCAAGGTCTTTCCTCACAATTAGGTTTTCTTATTTTCGTTATGTGTGCACCGGTTATCTATTTTGTATAATTACTAAGTAGTGATTGATTGACTGAATGCTAGTTATGGATTTTGTGAACTAGGTAAGGTGTTATTAATATTGTATGTATATATATTAATATACTTTACTGTATGTGACGAAAACCAAAAAGGGTTTTCACCACAATCATGCTCGACGAAAACACTAAGTGCTTTCGCCCCTAGTCTCTCGACGAAAACAAAGATGGGCCTTGGCCAAGTGAGGAGCTATTTTAGTTTTGTTTATAACCCTTACGCGGAAACTGTATTCAGAAAACCTTAAGCAAACCCTAATCACATTCCCATCTCTCTCTGGCTTTTCTTTGAACCCGACGGCTACCCTCTCCTCATTCGAAGTCAGATTTTCACTGGTTTGTTCATTCTTGTCCGGTTAGTGTTTTCTGTATATAATTAACTTTAGTTCTACGTGGATGTTAATGAGATATTCTGATTTCGATATGCATGACGTGATTGGTCTTGTGATTATATGCGAAACCTGGTGTTGATCTAGGATTCTAGGATTTAGATGATTAAGTGACAAGTTCTGGATGATATGAATGTGATCAGAAATCTGTTAGCATGGTAATTTGCTAATAGTGTTTGATTAGGTGTTATGTTAATCGATTTGTTATATGCATAAATGGGGTTTTGTGTTTATGACATGATGAATACTTGATGACTTCAACAAATTACTGATGAGTGCTTGATGATTAAATGATGATATGATAAAGAGATGTAACTGTTAGGGTGTAACTAGGGTTTCTGCGTTGTATAACTGATGTTGATGATGATGATGTAGGTGACGAAAACCCAACCAGACGAAAACACGGGGAAACAGACGAAAACACTAAGGTGTTTTCGCCATTCATGTAACCCGACGAAAACCCTTGGGATTTTGTCACCTAGTGGTTTTCGTCCAAAGTGATTTCGCCACAAAAGAAGGGATTTCGCCAGAGAGGGGTTTTCGTCCCATGATCTTTTACTTTGTTAACCCGATTAGTTATTAATTCAGTTAGTTGATGACTCTTTTAAGTAACTAATTCTATTAGTTTGTTAATTAACTCGGTTAGGTTCTCAAACCTATAAAGTGATAACTCTGTTAATTCAGTGAACTCAGTTAGATTATTTATGATGTTAAATATGTAACTCTGTTATATATGTAAATCCAGTTAAGCTTGCTAACTCTGTTAAGTGTGTTATTGATGATTATGTTAGTATAAACTGCAAAAGACATTGATGTGAATCATGGATTGTATGAATGTGATTAACTGGTGTATGATGCATGATGTCAACTGCCAAACATACCACGTGGTATTGATTGCATGTGAAACTTTACGAACTGGAACTGATTGAAAATACGTGGGTACTATAGGTCGTGACTGATTATTTGTGAGCGTGTATTTCCTTAGCCTACCGAGCAAACCAAGGTGAGTTCACACTCTATCCAAGGCATGGGATTCCCAAGGGTTGGGAATAGGTTAAAGAACTGAACGGTAACTACAAACTTGCGTATTCCCTATACAACAGGATACGTACGACCATAAGACCATCACTCTATCATTTTAAGTCCCTCATTTATCGACTTAATCGCCGAGGCCTATGGCGAGCGGGTCATTAGTAGATAGCGCTATTAGGGTTTAACAAACCTCACACCGTGCCAGTCGGACGGGCGTGTACTAATGGACTATGGGCAAAGGGTCAATGCTGATAGACATTGACTTAGGGCACCTCTTACATTTTCGTAGCAGTCGATACGCGTGGTCTAGTAACACATGGGAAGCCCCCACTTATCTTCGCAAACATGTCTGGGAGACCGCGATAGGAATTAATACAATACATGGTTTACAAAACGAACATATGATTTATGAAACGAATGTTATAACTAAACAACCAACTGTGAACTCGCTCAACTTTGTTGTTGATTCATTGCTACATGCCTTGCAGGTCGTTAGGTACTCTTGGAGCTTGCACAGGGAGGCGCGGTCGTTGTGGGACATGGCAGTGTGTGCCATGCTAAAAACATTACTTTATTTCGTACTTAACACTTGCAATGGGTTTTTACAATTATGCTTCCGCTAAACATTTAACTACGTTTTGGTTTAAAACACCTTTCATATTGTGTGGTTGAATTTTAGGTATTACTTGTTATGTTCAATATGATTGGTGGCTTGATCCTGGTCATGTCACGCCTCCAAGCGGTGATACTCCGCGTGTGGATTTTGGGGGTGTGACAGATTGGTATCAGAGCCATTGGTTATAGTGAACTTGGTTTTAATAACGGAAAAAGTTTTTGTTAAAACCAGACTATAACCTGTACAGTGCTCAACGATCCACAACGACGCTTCGCTCCACGTGCAAGACTCGACATCCTAGGTGATATGGTTTATGTTTATATTGCCTACTTGCTAGATTACATAGAACTTTGCTCATGGTATGCTTAGATAAACGTAACAACTATTGTTTGAAAACACTTACGTGCTTACTCTCTTCTGTCATCGCACTTTCCCGAACCCCTCTCACTCATGTTTCCTTTGGTATGAAGATCATGAGTGGACGCGTTAACTTAACTCAAGCCCAGTTCACGGCTTTGATCACTGAACAAGTTACTGCAGCACTCGCAGCTGCCCAGGCAGGAGGTATAACCTGCCATCACAACTTACTCTAGTATCTTTAGATCCTACTCTCTTAACCCAACACTTGTGCTTAATTTTCTTACTCTTACGCACACGACAGGTCAACACGCTTAGCCACCTGTGTGCACATTCAAGACGTTCATGGACTGTCGTCCTAGTACTTTCAGTGGCACTGAAGGAGCCGTAGGACTCCTCCATTGGTTTGAAAAGCTCGAGTCTGTCTTCGAGATGTGTGAATGCCCTGAGGCTCGTAGGGTGAAATATGCCACTGGTACACTCGAAGGCACTGCGCTAACTTGGTGGAACGCGCAAGTTCAGATGCTGGGGCTGGCGGCTGCTAATGCCACCCCATGGAATGATTTTAAAGAACTGATCAAACATGAATACTGTAGTCGTGATGACATCCACAAGCTGGAAGTGGAGTTCTTTAACCTGAAGATGACGGGGTTAGAGATAGAAGCGTACACGAAACGATCCAACGAACTAGCAGTGTTATGTCCAACTATGGTGGATCCTCCCATCAAGCGCATTGAGCTGTACCTCAAAGGCTTAGTACCAGAGATTCAAAGCCATGTGACTGCTGCTAACCTTGTAACCATCCAGGATGTTACTCGTCTTACTCATCGTCTCACAGACCAGGCAGTGGAACAGAACAAGCTGCCTAAGCATATTGGTGCTACTACTACTACTACTACTACTACTACTACTACTACTACTGTTACTACTTCTGTTATTCCCAGTGACAACAAGAGAAAGTGGGATGGAACCTCCAGCAAGGGTTCGACTTCAGTTCAGCCCCAGGCACAGCAGCGAAAGATTGATGATTATCCAAGCATTGGTCAGCGATCCTCTGGTAGTCAAAGGCAGGGTGGATATCGAGGAAACCTCCCGAAGTGCAACACATGCAAGAGACACCACAGTGGTCAGTACAACAGGGGTCGTTGCCAGAGGTGTCTCAAGATGGATCATGAAGCTAAGGATTGCAGGAGCTCGCGACCTACGAATCAGAACCAACAGCAACAACCACCAACTCCACAGAACCAGCAGCGACAGCGAGGTAACAGGGGATGCTTTTAGTGTGGTGCTGACGGCAATTTTTTCAAGCGGGACTACCCCCAGTTAAATCAAAATCCGAACAACAATAATAACAACAATAATCAGGGCAATGGGAACAACAACGGGGGAAACAATGGAAACAATGGCGCTCGAGGTCAAGCATTCGTGATTGGTCAGGGTGACGCTAGGAATGATCCTAACGTGGTGATAGGTAAGTTTCTTCTCGACGACTTTTATGTTACTGTTTTATTCGATACGGGTGCCGATACCAGTTACGTGTCTCTAAAAGTTAGTCAAATGTTAAAGCGCACACCAACACTTTTGAACACCAAGCATGTTGTAGAGTTAGCAAATGGTAAAAGTCTAGAGGCCACACACATAGTTAAGGGTTGTAATCTTATCCTCGCTGGTCAGACTTTCTCTATCGATCTCATTCCTATAGTTTTGGGTAGTTTCGACATCGTCATTGGGATGGATTGGTTATCCCAACAGCAAGCAGAGATCCTATGCAAAGAGAAGATTGTTCGTATTCCCCGTTCTGTCAAAGAACCTCTCGAAATTCAAGGTGACAAGAGTGGTGCTCTAGTGGGCATCATCTCCTTCCTTAAGGCCCAGAAGTGTTTGCGAAAGGGCCACACTGCTATACTAGCCCTCGTTACTGATGCCTCAACGAGAGAGAAGAAGATAGAGGATATTCCAGTTGTACGCGACTTTCCTCAAGTGTTTCCTGAGGAATTAACTAGGCTACTGCCTCATCGCCAGGTCGAATTTCATATCGAGCTAGCTCCTGGAGCAGCACCCATAGCTCGAGCACCTTATCGCTTAGCTCCAACCGAACTGGAAGAACTGTCCCAGCAGTTGCAAGAACTCTTGGATAAGGGTTTCATTCGTCCTAGCTCTTCGCCCTGGGGAGCTCCCGTATTGTTTGTGAAGAAGAAAGACGGTACCTTCCGTATGTGCATAGACTACCGCGAACTAAACAAGGTGACCGTAAAGAATCGCTATCCTCTTCCACGCATTGACAACTTGTTCGACCAGCTGCAAGGGTCGAGCTACTATTCAAAGATTGATCTGAGGTCAGGCTACCATCAACTGAGGGTCCGGGATGAGGACGTCTCCAAAACAGCATTCAGAACATGCTACGGCCATTACGAGTTTCTGGTCATGCCATTCGGGCTAACAAACGCGCCTGCAGTCTTCATAGATCTTATGAACAGAGTGTGCAAGCGTTACATGGATAGGTTTGTGATTGTATTCATCGACGACATTCTGGTCTACTCTAAGAGTCAGGAGGAACACGAGCAGCATTTACGACTCATTTTCGAACTGCTTCGAGTAGAACAGCTGTACGCCAAGTTTTTAAAATGCGACTTTTGGCTTCGCGAAGTCCAGTTTCTAGGCCACGTGGTAAACAAGGATGGGATTCATGTTGATCCATCCAGGGTAGACTCGATTAAGAACTGGCCTGCACCACGTACACCAACAGAAATCCGCCAATTCTTGGGTTTGGCGGGCTACTATAGAAGGTTCATCGAAGACTTCTCCAAGATTGCACAACCCCTCACCTCATTAACTCAGAAGGGCTTTATTTATCGTTGGGGAAATGCACAAGAATCTGCATTTCAGCATCTAAAGGATAGGCTCTGTAGCGCACCTATTCTCTCATTGCCAGAGGGCACAGATGATTTTGTGGTCTATTGCGACGCATCCATTCAGGGTCTTGGATGTGTGTTGATGCAACGTGACAAGGTCATAGCCTACGCCTCACGCCAACTTAAGGTTCATGAAAGGAATTACACTACACACGATTTGGAGCTAGGAGCTGTTGTCGTCGCACTCAAGATATGGAGACATTACCTGTACGGTACCAAGTGCACCATCTACACCGATCACAGGAGTCTCGAGCATATCTTCAAACAGAAGGAATTAAACATGCGTCAACGTCGATGGGTCGAACTATTGAATGATTACGAATGTGCCATCAAGTTCCATCCGGGCAAAGCCAATGTGGTGACCGACGCCCTCAGTCGAAAGGATACTACACCTAGGCGTGTACGAGCACTACAACTCACCATCCAATCTAGTCTTCCTTCACAGATACGAGATGCTCAGGTAGAAGCATTGAAACTAAGAAACGTTAGGGCAGAAGCTCTACGCGGCTCAAGGCAACGGTTAGAACAAAAGGAAGACGTCGCCTACTACGTGACGGGACGCATCTGGGTCCCACACTATGGAAACTTACGTGAGCTGGTGATGGATGAAGCACATAAGTCTCGCTACTCAGTACATCCGGGTTCAGATAAGATGTACCACGATCTCAGAACTACATATTGGTGGCCTAGTATGAAAGCTCACATAGCAACTTACGTTAGCAAATGTTTGACTTGTGCGAGAGTCAAGACCGAATATCAGAAACCATCGGGCCTACTCCAACAACCAGAGATACCACAATGGAAATGGGAGCAAATTTCCATGGATTTTGTTACTGGCCTGCCTAGATCTCAACGTGGGAATGATACTATTTGGGTGATCGTGGATCGACTCATAAAGTCTGCACACTTCTTGGCTATCAAGGAAACGGATAAGTTCTCCACTCTAGCAGACGTCTACCTTAAGGAAGTTGTCTTGAGGCAAGGGGTGCCAACCTCTATTATTTCCGATCGTGATGCACGTTTTACTTCAGAACTGTGGCAAGCAATGCACAAGTCCTTTGGCTCATGATTAGATATGAGCACAGCTTACCATCCGCAAACAGATGGGAAGTCTGAACGCACCTTTCAAACTCTAGAAGACATGCTTCGTGCATGTGTAATCGATTTCGGCAACGGCTGGGAAAAAACATCTCCCGTTAGTAGAGTTTTTCGTATAACAACAGTTACCACACTAGCATTCAAGCCGCTCCATTCGAGGCATTGTACAGGCGTAAATGCTGATCACCTCTTTGTTGGGCAGAGGTGGGTGATATTCAGATCACGGGTCCAGAACTTGTAGTAGACGCAACTGAAAGGATTGCTCAGATACGACAACGCATGGCGGCAGCTCGCGACCGTCAGAAAGCCTACGCTAATGAGTGTTGGAAACCTCTAGAATTCCAGGTCGGGGACCGGGTTCTACTCAAAGTCTCACCCTGGAAGGGTGTGGTTCGTTTTGGGAAACGGGGAAAACTTAATCCGCGTTATGTCGGACCATTTGAAATCATAGAGAAAATAGGCAAAGTGGCCTACAAACTAAACCTGCCCGCAGAACTCAGTGCAGTTCATAACGTTTTTCACTTGTCAAATCTGAAGAAGTGTCTGTCAGATGAGACCCTCATAGTTCCTTTGAAGGAACTCACTATCGACGATCAGTTGCGATTCGTCGAGAAACCAGTTGAAATCACGGACCGGGACGTTAAGGTCCTCAAGCACACCAGAATACCTCTTGTTCGAGTTCGTTGGAACTCCCGTCGTGGCCCAGAGTTTACCTGGGAACGATAAGATCAAATGAAACTCAAGTATCCCCAGTTATTCGGTAACAGTGCAACCACTACTGAGGCTGAAGCTACTACAGAATTTCGGGACGAAATTCCAAATCAACGGGAGGATGATGTGACACCCCAGGAAAGCAACACAACACAACTAGCTTCCTCAGTAACCATGTGCTAAATTTCGGGACGATATTTCTTTCAAGTTGGGGATAATGTGACAACCCGAGTTTCCAAGGTCTTTCCTCACAATTACGTTTTCTTATTTTCATTATGTGTGCACCGGTTATCTATTTTGTATAATTAGTAAATAGTGATTGATTGACTGAATGCTAGTTATGGATTTTGTGAACTAGGTAAGGTGTTATTAATATTGTATGTATATATATTAATATACTTTACTGTATGTGACGAAAACCAAAAAGGGTTTTCACCACAATCATGCTCGACGAAAACACTAAGTGTTTTCGCCCCTAGTCTCTCGACGAAAAGAAAGATGGGCCTTGGCCCAGTGACGAGCTATTTTAGTTTTGTTTATAACCCTTAAGCGGAAACTGTATTCAGAAAACCTTAAGCAAACCCTAATCACATTCCCATCTCTCTCTCGCTTTTCTTTGAACCCGACGTCTACCCTCTCCTCATTCGAAGTCAGATTTTCACTGGTTTGTTCATTCTTGTCCGGTTAGTGTTTTCTGTATATAATTAACTTTAGTTCTACGTGGATGTTAATGAGATATTCTGATTTTGATATGCATGACGTGATTGGTCTTGTGATTATTTGCGAAACCTGGTGTTGATCTAGGATTCTAGGATTTAGATGATTAAGTGACTAGTTCTGGATGATATGAATGTGATCAGAAATCTGTAAGCATGGTAATTTGCCAATAGTGTTTGATTAGGTGTTATGTTAATCGATTTGTTATATGCATAAATGGGGTTTTGTGTTTATGACATGATGAATACTTGATGACTTCAACAAATTACTGATGAGTGCTTGATGAATAAATGATGATATGATAAACAGATGTAACTGTTAGGGTGTAACTAGGGTTTCTGCGTTGTATAACTGATGTTGTTGATGATGATGTAGCTGACGAAAACCCAACCAGACGAAAACACGGGGAAACAGACGAAAACACTAAGGTGTTTTCGCCATTCATGTAACCCGACGAAAACCCTTGGGATTTTGTCACCTAGGGGTTTTCGTCCAAAGTGATTTCGCTACAAAAGAAGGGATTTCGCCAGAGAGGGGTTTTCGTCCCATGATCTTTTACTTTGTTAACCCGGTTAGTTATTAATTCAGTTAGTTGATGACTCTGTTAAGTAACTAATTCTATTAGTTTGTTAATTAACTCGGTTAGGTTGTCAAACCTATAAAGTGATAACTCTGTTAATTCAGTGAACTTAGTTAGATTATTTATGATGTTAAATATGTAACTCTGCTATATATGTAAATCCAGTTAAGCTTGCAAACTCTGTTAAGTGTGTTATTGATGATTATGTTAGTATAAACTGCAAAAGACATTGATGTGAATCATGGATTGTATGAATGTGATTAACTGTTGTATGATGCATGATGTCAACTATCAAACATACCACGTGGTATTGATTGCATGTGAAACTTTACGAACTGGAACTGATTGAATATACGTGCGTACTATAGGTCGTGACTGATTATTTGTAAGCGTGTATTTCCTTAGCATACCGAGTAAACCAAGGTGAGTTCACACTCTATCCAAGGCATGGGATTCCCAAGGGTTGGGAATGGGTTAAATAACTGAACGGTAACTCCAAACTTGCGTATTCCCCATACAACAGGATACGTACGACCATAAAACCATCACTCTATCATTTTAAGTCCCTCATTTATCGACTTAATCGCCGAGGCCTATGGCGAGCGGGTCATTAGTAGATAGCGCTAGTAGGGTTTAACAAACCTCACACCGTGCCAGTCGGACGGGCGTGTACTAATGGACTATGGGCAAAGGGTCAATGCTGATAGACATTGACTTAGGGCACCTCTTAGATTTTCGTAGCAGTCGATACGCGTGGTCTAGTAACACATGGGAAGCCCCCACTTATCTTCTCAAACATGTCTGGGAGACCGCGATACGAATTAATACGATACATGGTTTACAAAACGAACATATGATTTACAAAACGAATGCTATAACTAAACAACCAACTGTGAACTCGCTCAACTTTGTTGTTAATTCGTTGCTACATGCCTTGCAGGTCGTTACGTACTCTTGGAGCTTGCACAGGGAGGCGCGGTCGTTGTGGGACATGGTAGTGTGTGCCATGCTAAAAACATTACTTTATTTCGTACTTAACACTTGCAATGGGTTTTTACAATTATGCTTCCGCTAAACATTTAACTACGTTTTGGTTTGAAACACCTTTCATATTGTGTGGTTGAATTTTACGTATTACTTGTTATGTTCAATATGATTGGTGGCTTGATCCTGGTCATGTCACGCCTCCAAGCAGTGATACTCCGCGTGTGGATTTTGGGGGTGTGACAATCGACTTCGTTCGAAGCATACATCCTGAGCGATTCGGCATACACCTTCTTTAACGAGAGCCCGGGAAAGGGTTGGACTTGTCCACCTACTCATAGCATAGGAATCACCCTCACCGATAACCTCTTGCGTTCTCGTCTTAATCTAGAACAATTAAGGTATCTTAGGAACTTTGGGGTTGTTCCATCCAGTAAGGAACCACCCGATCCGGATAAGTTCCTTAGAAGTAGACAAACTTCATAAAACAGCCTTTCGACACGGGGTCGTGCCCAGGTCAACACGCCCTCGTGTCCACCAAAAGATTCCCTTCTGACTTTTTGTCAGAATACGGAGAAACCGTGTTAGGATCTTGCCTGCACACGGTGCCGGTTCTAGTCGTCACGGGGCCGTGTCCAGTATGCTGTCGTTTTCTATAAATGCAGCTAAGAATCCTGCACATTTGGACTATCCAGGGACAGAGATTTGAAAGGATCTTCTCACTTATCATCCTAGGTAAGTTCTAAAAGAAGGTTCTAACAAACATCTTGTCCTGTCCTCTTTTATCCATTACCTTCTTCTTCATCTTTCTTGCACAGTCTCCAGAAAATGCTCAGTTCAGGTAAACTGGACACGGGCCGTGTTCACCCAACACGCCCCCGTGTCCAGGCTTCTGTTTCTCTTTTTCAATTTTGTTACTAGCGACTGAACACGGGGCCGTGTCCAGATGCCCAGTAACACAAATTTTTGCTTTTTCACACCCTTTTACACATTCAATCAACCTAAAAACTTATTTTTGGGACACATTGAGGACAATGTGTAATTTAAGTGGGGGGGGGGGGGGGGATGCTAAAACCTTGAATCTTGCAAGTCCTTACTACAAGCCTTACACAAAACTCTATTGGAACCGCTAATCACCCCAAATTTTTTTCAAAAAAAATTTCTTTTTACTTGTCTAGGTTTAACTTGGGAATTTCAAGTTTTAAAAAGGTTATATTTTTATAAATTTACAACCGATAGCGTCGTGATAAAAATAACCAAAATAAGAAAATTATGAAACGGCATGACAAGCTTAGTTAAAATTTGATTATATATACTTGATCACATAAAAAAACCCATTCCCACAAAAGTGAGTTTTGAGCCTTTATTGAGCATACAAATATATATCTTTAAACTAAATGCTCATTTTTCGTTTCTTGTGTGAATAGCCGCTTGGTTCTTACGACTCTAGAACTTGCCACGACGATACATTCCCGGTCCTTACCTACTTAAACCCGAGTAAGTAAATGATGGAGGCATTAGGACTAACCCTTTTTATTTCTACACCATTATTTTTATTTTTTGTTACCACCTACCCAAAAATCCCCCTAGTTAGCCCCTTTGAGCCTAAACCTTTTCATTTCATAACCCAAACCAAACACTCTTTCACCCACCAAAACCCTTTTTATTTTTAACCTTTTGTTTTAGTAACAAGCTCGGTTTTTCGTATGACTTTTCAAAAAAAAAATTATGAAGCAAAAGAGAAATAAACAAACAAGTTTATCAAAAATAACTTTGTTTGAATAAAAGCTTCATCAAAATAAAAGTTTCAAAAATAAAAAGTCTTACGAAAACCTACGCTTGTTACGCTTTTCACCCTTTCACTAACCACTAACCCAACCACCTACCTTTAACCCAAGCCTAACCCTTCACCCCAAAAGTCCTCTTGATATTTACAAAGGTATATAGTTAAAAAGGAGGAGGATTGATTGCTTGGCAAGCCTATGGTAGGAGTAAGTTCCATGCCGCTCTCGAGTGATTCACTAAAATACATTTTCGGCCGAGTGTTGAGTGATCTCCGTGAGGTATGTGAACTTGTATATAAATGGAATTTTAAACAGGGTTGTTATGCCCTAATAAGTAATTTATCTTATGAAAAGTTTTAAATAAATCATGACGAATAGGATTGTAAATAAATAAAAGATAAAACTTAATAAAGAATCTTGGAAATCCCGACACTCTATGACAAGCCCAAAAACCTTCTCTTCTACCCATTCCATTTGGGAGTGTAAAGCCACATTATAAAAAGTTTTGCTTGAGGACAAGCCAAGATTCAAGTGTGGGGGTATTTGATGTGTGCAAAATGCAACATATAAATTACATCAATTGTGGCATAAAACTAACCCTTTTTTAGGACTAATGTTGGAAAAAGTGTGCTTTTGTCTTCTTTTTGTATTTTCAGTATTAAATGAGCTCAAATTAACAAAAGAAGCAAAAAGACAGCTAAATCTAACATAAATACAAGAAAAGGAACAAACGTGACATGCCCGACCCCACGACAGCATCTTCCCAAGCAAAAAAAGAAAATAGAAGGCTGAACATGCCCCGTGCTCAGTGAACACAGGGGCGTGCCCAAGTGCCAGCAGAAAAGACAAAGTTGTAGAAGCTACTATCGCCCACCACGGGGTCATGCTCAGGGGACATGGGGCCGTGGTCAACTCTAAGATTCGCAGAATCTGGGAAATCTCGATAGTACAGATTTGCTTCTGCACACGGGGGCGTGCCCAGTGGACACAGGGGCGTGGTCAACTAATGCAGACAAACTGCAATTAATGAAGAAAGAGATGAAGGATGGACACGGGGCCGTGCCCGAGCTTCTGTTCAGCCTATAAATAGGAGTGCTTGGCTCAAGTGCAAAGCATCCCTTGGCACACCACCTCTCTCACACTTCACCCACCACCCACCACCACCATAACACCATCATCCACCACCATCATCCATTGTCCATTATAGAGTGTGTGAGTCGTCTCGAGATCCAAGATTGATCGTAAGAGTTCTTGACAATCCAG
This sequence comes from Helianthus tuberosus, assembly GCA_030545235.1. NCBI lineage: Eukaryota > Viridiplantae > Streptophyta > Magnoliopsida > Asterales > Asteraceae > Helianthus > Helianthus tuberosus. The sequence continues at coordinate 7,258 of JARYGA010051721.1, read as the reverse complement.
GCCATGTTTGCCTAAGTCTCTTACATCACTTGGTGAAGACAAAGTGTCTAGTGTAATACTTTTTATTTTTAATCTTTTCGCACTTTTTACTTGGTTATGTATTAATGACTTTAATAACTAGTTTCTTATGTTGAAGGTGATTTTTCCTTATCGTTTGTCCGTGGTGTCTTGGCATTATTTTACTGTCTATATAAAATAAAAGATTTTCACCATTCATATCTCCACGGTCTATATGGAGGTATGTTGGCTACCTGGTCGGGGGTTAAGGGAACGGTTTGGTAAGAGTCTTGCCTTGTTCAGTGTATAGTTCCTGCAAGGACCTGGGTCAATTTTAGTAGGACCTACTTCAATACTTAACGGTATTGGATGGCGGGGGTCCAAACTCTTTGATCCCCTCATATGTAAGCTACTATTAATACTTTAACCCGGCTACTTAGGGCTGTATCCCTGCTTACTCAGACTACTTAGCCGAGGGTAACGTCACCTTCAAAAGAGGGGCCTACCATAATATACATTAATAACTTAATTAATTATCTTTCAATAATCCGACCCTATAGGATTGTATCCTTGCTGACTCAAACTACTGGGTTGAGGGTAACGTCACCTTCAAAAGAGGGGCCTACTATAATAACTAAGATAATCTCTTAAAAAGTGCAAAAGTGCGGAAATAATCAAAGGTTACACTATACACGAGTCGGAGCCAAGTGATTCATCTTTTGTATCTGTTTTTATTTTTATTTTATTTTCAGCATTTTAGTTAATTTTTATTTTTCTAGTTTAAAACTTTTTTCTAACTTTTTGATTTGATTAGACGTTGAGGATAAACCGGTACTAAAAGCTCTGGTGTACTTGGACGACCTCGGTATCTTACCAACACTATACTACGCTCACGATGGGTGCACTTGCCCATATGTGTGTTTAGTGTTAGTAAATATCGTGTTTTATAAATTTAAAACTTGGCTAAAAAAGTGTAAAAGGGCTTAAATAAACATTAAAACCATAACACACTTAGCACGCATCAGGCACCACACAAGGTTCTGAGATTCAAAACTCCTGAACTTGATTATCAGAATCGGTTTGAAGTATTGCAAGCGAGGCATGAAGAACCCCCAAGATAAGTGTGTTATGATACGCTTGAAACTGGTGGACAAAGGGAAAGATATGATGCTCTAATTACTGGTCCACGCCGTATCTTCCTAGAGACCCGACTCAGGCCAATCCATGAATATCACATGGAGTTCTTAAGCACGCTGACTTTCAATAACAATGAGCAGGATCTCTTTGACTCAGATGTAGTACAATTTAGGTTTTGGGGAGAGTGGTACAGCATATCCGTGGCCTAGTTTGGTGTAAACATTGGGCTATACACTGAGGAAGACACGATCGAACCAAACTTCAAGGAAGTTGTCCGTGAACTCCCGGATAACCTGAGACAAGCTGCTTGGGCACTGATCTGGGAAGGTCATTATAATCTGAGCTCCACAAAGAGCACAAAGATAAGGGACCCTCTAATTTGATGCATTCTTCGGGTCCTTAGTGGCTCTTTGTGCCAACGGAAGGATAGTGGTGGGGTGGTGAACCTTCGTGAGCTCACTTGCGTTTATGGCATCGTGAATCACCAACCTATTGATGTTGCCCACATGTTATTGAGAAATATGGCCACCAATGCCACCGAAAATGCCCGCACACCCATCTTTTTCGGAGGATAGATCGCCAAACTTTTCAAGAACTACATTAGGTGAACTCCGAGTGCATTCCACAAGGGTGTGAGCGTGACGCGGGCTAACCTTGCCTTATGCCGAAGTTTGAACCTCATCATCGATTGCAACAATGGACTCATGCGCTTCAAGGATGCACGCGTAACACCCCGATCACGTAAAACAACAAACCGTGATGGAAACGTCGGGGAGTCACGTTACAGGAATTGTTTCACAACACATGGTATTTAAAGTTTCATTTTATTTCTTAATAATTCACATTGTCTTTGGATAATAAAAATAAACAAACATAACAATTGTCTTTCAGTTTTTAATGTCACTAAAGGCCACGTCCATCCTATGTGAAGTATGCAATTAAATCATCAAACATTGGCTCCTGAAACATATGTGAAAAGACAGCCAGCATAAAAAGCCGGTGAGTACATAGGTTTTGTGTATGTCAAACTCATGGCTTTGTATACATATTGCAATACCTCGTCCAACTTCAAGAGTCGATGGGTGTGAACCTTAAAATCCAAAAGTGTTTGATATTGCAATATATTTAACCAACTTTATAAGTTGATATAAGTAAAACAAAACTTTGTAGCCATGAATCTTGACAAAACATTTCTTTTGTAAAACCGAGTAGTGAATGTCATTTGTGTTATGGATAACGCACCAACAAGTTGTTCACATTATTGAAAACGTATTATTTTATATAAACCATAGACTTTGTTTTGAAAACTTGGAAAATTGTTTGGCACATATGAGTCACCCCAAAACATTTAGAAAGCGTAAAAGAGGGGAGCTATGTACTCACTTGGGATTGCGTATGAGTCCTCGTTCAATGGATTAAACAATGCTCAAGTACGTCCTAATATGTTGGATAACTATGTTAGTGTGTCGAGACTTTAATCGGAGGATTCGGGTAGAATGAAGTCTTACAAACCAAACGAGTTTTGGGACTCGTATGATATGGTTCAATAAACTTAACATTCTGTTTTGAAAGGGATCCTAAGTGCATTTGACCCGTTATGACTCGTTAAAGTGGTTTACTCCACTTTAACGGGTTATAAGCGTAACTACAAATTTAGATGGTTAAATATGTCCTATGATGACGCTTATATACCAAAACAAGTTTCATTATGTTATAACTTTAGTTTAGATGTCAAAACTTTGGTTTCATATGCTTAAAACCAATTTATGCGCAAAAGGGTGTTTTAGTCATTTTAAAAGAACATAAAAGGGACTCATCATATAATTAACCAAACCTTTTGACCATAAGGTATAACCTCAGAGGGTTATTCCTTATATAACTATGGTCATAAAAATGCTCTAGGAGTGAGCTCTTACTTGTGTTGATGAACACTTAAGAGCTCAGTAGGAGGCTTCCAAAAGCTGGAAACAAGCTCCAAGAGAGTGAGAGAAAGAAATGTGAAATGAGCAAGTAAAAATGGATGAAATACCTTGCTATTTATAGTGTTCTTAGCCCTTAAGATCATTCCAGGTGTCCTTGATGTGTCATGATCAGAGAAGGGTCTTAACACATGTCAGAAGATGGCTAGAAGCTTGAAATTTCATGAACTTGGGGACCAAGGCTTTGCATATGAAGCTGCTAACACATTTTGCACATTATACTAATCTGGGGAGTCCATACGAACCGTATGGGAGTCCCCTTTGCGGTCCGTAAGGCAGCCTTGGGGGCCAAGTTTTGCTTTTTGGCAGATTTGGCCCCTGGACTTGTATTGTTGCGTTTTGTCACTTTTAACCCCTTTTAACCTAATATTTAGGTTATATAAAGGTGTTAAGGCATGTGTAACTTGGATTTTGTCTGGAAATGTCGTAGATATCATTTCGTTCGTTCGATCGTATAGTTACGCGTTTCGTAAACAAATTTAAGACTTTATCGAATACAAAAATGATCGAAGTTGTGCAACGATTGAAATTGTGCATTCTCCCCAATAAAATACAAGATTTTATTGAATACAAAAAAATGTTCGGAATCGTACAAAGATTAAAAATGTGCAAAAGTCACAGTCTCCCCTACTTTAGGAAATTTCATCCCGAACTTTAATTAGAGGAAAACTGTGAAAACAGATGTGGGTATTTCGCTTTCAGTTGATCCTCTCATTCCCAGGTAAATTCTGGGCCACGTTTGGATTCCCAGCGAACTTTAACAATCAATATTCTTCTGTGCTTGAATTTCTTGACATCACGGTCCAATATCTCCACAGGTTTCTCGACAAAGTGCATAGTGTTATCAACACGAATTTCATCGAGAGGGATGTGGAGGTTTGTATCGGCTAAATACTTTTTCAAATTGGACACGTGGAATGTTGGGTGAATGTTCCCGAGTTCAGGAGGTAGCTCAAGTTTGTAGGCCACCTTTCTGATTCTCTCAGTGATTTTAAACGGTCCCACAAATTGAGGTGCAAGTTTTCCTTTCTTTCCAAATCTAATCACACCTATCCAAGGGGATACCTTGAGCAAGAGGGGGGCATCATCTAAGATGATAAAGTTGGTTGGTACTACCGCTTGGTTTGTTTGAATTAAGACATCCTCAACCATTCCCGTGGTGTTTATCATTTTTCGGTTAGAGAAAAAAATAGGGATTTTAAGAGGAGAAAAATCACTAGTACCTAAGTTTTTGAAAATATAATTTGGCATTATGTTAACACAAAAATATTTATCGATTTTATGTTTAGTACATGGTATTCATCTTGTATTAGTGAACTTTTATCATTCTTAACCTGATGCTAACTAACTCTTCGATTTTAGTAGTAGTGTTTAACTCTTTTAAAAACTTGGCATGAGAAGATACCAAACATTGATTTTCAAAAGAAGGATGTAAAACATGAATTTCTTGAAAGTTTTTCTGAAAATTTGCAGCACGGGGGTGTGTCCAAGTGGCACGGCCCCGTGTTAAGCCTACTGTAAAAAGAAAAAAAATTTGAAAATGGGCGCGCAGTTTTGAAAAATGTTTAGAATTTGATTTGGCAGCTAATTTTAAGCTTTCTTAAAATCCTTGTGTCCCTGGAAACAACGCTAAAAACTTGACGTGTGTGCGGGTGTATATAAATTTAATAGTAATTGATAGATAAGGGATTCACGCGGTACTTACTTCTCCCGAGGAAGATTGTACCGCCCACTCGTGAAGTCTTACTAGGCTTGAACCAGGTTCTCGCAAGATCTTTACACTGAACGAGATATAGAATTACCCAAGCACCCTTCTAACCCCCTTCCAGGCAGTTAATGTGCTATATATAGACCGTAAAGACACGAATGAGTGAATCAACAAAACATGAAGAATGGTTAAATAAACTCACCTTCAATATGAAAACTAGTTATTCAAGTCATTAATACATACCCAAATCAAAAGGAGCCAAAGGTTAGAAATCAAAAAGTAATAAATAAAAGATTTGTCTTCACCAAGTGATCGAAGAGTTTAGCCAAGCATGGTCTTTGTTTGACAAGAACTCTTACGATCGATCTTGGATCCCGAGACTCTACACACTCTAAATGATGGAAGATGGATGATGGTGGTGGGTGTTGGTGTTGTAGTGGTGGTGGAGCTGTGGCAAGGGTGAGAAAAGTGGTTTGCCAAGGGATAAGTTGGAATAAAACAAAGCACCCCTATTTATAGCTAGAAACAGAGCCTTAACACGGCCACGTAGCCTTCATTCTCTCTCTTCTTCATTAACGGTAATGTCATGTGTTGTACTAACACGACCCTGTGTGTCAACGGCACAACCCCGTAACCATTGAACTTGCTTGTACTTGCTTGTACTTGCTATACTATCCAATATTCTACAAATCTGGGAGTTCACCACGGCCACATGTCCATGGGACACGGAATCGTGTCTCCTGTCTGCTTCTGTTTGTCTTTTTCTTCATGGAATCTGGAGTTGGGCACAGCCCCGTGCTGAACTGGCACAGCCCCATGTCAGCCTTATGGCTTGTTGTTTTTGGTCTTGGGGTGAAGCTAGGAGGGTCGGTATGAAGTGTCAACTTCTCTTCTTTTGTATTTATGTTGGTTTTTTCCGTTAATTTGTTCCTTTTACACATTTAAGCTCTTTTAATCCTGAAAATCAAAAGTATACAAAGAAAACACACTTTTCCCAACATCAGTACTAAAAAGGGTTGTTTTTATACCTTATTTGTTACAATTTATATGTTGCATTTTACGCATATCAGTGTGTAAGCCACATTTTAGAGTTTTGCTTGAGGAAAAAAAAAGATTCAAGTGTGCGGGTATTTGATGTACGTAAAATGCAACATATAAATTACATCAAACAAGGTGTAAAATCAACCCTTTTTCGGTACTAATGTTTGAAAAAGCATGTTTCTTTGTTTACTTTTAATTTTCAGGATCAAAAGAGCTTAAACGAACAAAAGGAACAAATTAACAGAAGAAACCAACATAAATACAAAGAATAAGGATTGGCATGACTCACTAAACCCCCATCCATATCCAAACCAACAAAAATAACAAAAACAGAAGCTTAGGCACGGGACCGTGCCCACCAGGCATGGGGTCGTGCCCAGTCAAGATTTCCTGCAAAAAAAGACAATAGCAAAAGACAAACTAACACGAGGTCGTGCCAACTCAATGTTGGCTATGGTCAACTCTAAGATTCACAGAATCTAAGATATTACAGCAAGTACAATCACCACGAGGCTGTGCTCTACCACCCCGGGGTGTTAGTACAAAGACCTGACGTCTGCAGCTAATGAAGGGAGAGAAAGTGAAGACCACAGGGCCATGCCATGCGCACGGGGCCGTGTGGATGATCTGTTTCCAGCTATAAATAGGGTTGCTTGGTTTCATTCCAACTCATCCCTTGGCAAACCACTTCTCTCACACTTTCCATCAGTCCACCACCACTACAACACCAAGACCCACTACCATCATCTATCATCCATCATTCATCTTTTAGAGTGTGTAGTAGTCTCGGGATCCAAGATCAATCATAAGAGTTCTTGTCAAACAAAGGCCATGCTTTGCTAAATCTCTTACACCACTTGGGGAAGACAAATCTTTTATGTATTAATTTTGATTTCCAATCTTTGGCAACTTTTTATTTGGGTTTGTATTAATGACTTTAACAACTAGTTTTCTATATTGAAGGTGAATTTTACTTAATTATTTCTTCATGTTTTATTGATTCACTCATTCATGTCTTTACGGTCTATAAAGCGAGTTAACTTCCTGGAAGGGAGTTAGAAGGGTGTTTGGGTAAGTTTATTGCCTCGTTCAGTGTATAGATCCTACGAGGACCTGATTCAAGCTTAGTAGGGCTTCCCTTGAGGCAGATAGCATTAAATCGGGGTAAGTAAGAACCACTTGTAATCCCTTATCTATAAACTACTATTAAAATATTAAACCGACCTTGCGGGACCGTATCCTTGCTGACTCAGACCAATAGGTTGAGGGTAACGCTGCCTGGAAGGGGGCCTACCACTTTTCGCATTAATAACTTACTTAATTAACTTTCAATAATCCGACCTTGTGGGACTGTATCCTTGCAGATTCAAACCAATAGGTTGATAATCTCATAAAA